>JAOWCC010000697.1:0-210449 GCA_030867875.1 Actinernus sp. WN-2022 | reverse complement strand
ACATTCAACGTTTTTAAGATTAGCTCGCGGTCAGGAATCTATGAATTTGCTGGAAAGATGGAATCACTCCGTTTGAGAATTTTAAGGCACATTCAACGTTTTTAAGATTAGCTCGCGGTCAGGAATCTATGAATTTGCTGGAAAGATGGAATCTCTCCGTTTGAGAATTTTACGGCACATTCAACGTTTTTAAGATTAGCTCGCGGTCAGGAATCTATGAATTTGCTGGAAAGATGGAATCTCTCCGTTTGAGAATTTTACGGCACATTCAACGTTTTTAAGATTAGCTCGCGGTCAGGAATCTATGAATTTGCTGGAAAGATGGAATCTCTCCGTTTGAGAATTTTACGGCACATTCAACGTTTTTAAGATTAGCTCGCGGTCAGGAATCTATGAATTTGCTGGAATGATGGAATCTCTCCGTTTGAGAATTTTACGGCACATTCAACGTTTTTAAGATTAGCTCGCGGTCAGGAATCTATGAATTTGCTGGAAAGATGGAATCACTCCGTTTGAGAATTTTAAGGCACATTCAACGTTTTTAAGATTAGCTCGCGGTCAGGAATCTATGAATTTGCTGGAAAGATGGAATCTCTCCGTTTGAGAATTTTACGGCACATTCAACGTTTTTAAGATTAGCTCGCGGTCAGGAATCTATGAATTTGCTGGAAAGATGGAATCTCTCCGTTTGAGAATTTTACGGCACATTCAACGTTTTTAAGATTAGCTCGCGGTCAGGAATCTATGAATTTGCTGGAAAGATGGAATCTCTCCGTTTGAGAATTTTAAGGCATATTCAACGTTTTTAAGATTAGCTCGCGGTCAGGAATCTATGAATTTGCTGGAAAGATGGAATCTCTCCGTTTGAGAATTTTACGGCACATTCAACGTTTTTAAGATTAGCTCGCGGTCAGGAATCTATGAATTTGCTGGAAAGATGGAATCTCTCCGTTTGAGAATTTTACGGCACATTCAACGTTTTTAAGATTAGCTCGCGGTCAGGAATCTATGAATTTGCTGGAATGATGGAATCTCTCCGTTTGAGAATTTTACGGCACATTCAACGTTTTTAAGATTAGCTCGCGGTCAGGAATCTATGAATTTGCTGGAAAGATGGAATCACTCCGTTTGAGAATTTTAAGGCACATTCAACGTTTTTAAGATTAGCTCGCGGTCAGGAATCTATGAATTTGCTGGAAAGATGGAATCTCTCCGTTTGAGAATTTTACGGCACATTCAACGTTTTTAAGATTAGCTCGCGGTCAGGAATCTATGAATTTGCTGGAAAGATGGAATCTCTCCGTTTGAGAATTTTAAGGCACATTCAACGTTTTTAAGATTAGCTCGCGGTCAGGAATCTATGAATTTGCTGGAAAGATGGAATCTCTCCGTTTGAGAATTTTGCGGCACATTCAACGTTTTTAAGATTAGCTCGCGGTCAGGAATCTATGAATTTGCTGGAAAGAAGGAATCTCTCCGTTTGAGAATTTTGCGGCACATTCAACGTTTTTAAGATTAGCTCGCGGTCAGGAATCTATGAATTTGCTGGAAAGAAGGAATCTCTCCGTTTGAGAATTTTGCGGCACATTCAACGTTTTTAAGATTAGCTCGCGGTCAGGAATCTAAGAATTTGCTGGAAAGATGGAATCTCTCCGTTTGAGAATTTTAAGGCACATTGAACGTTTTTAATTCATCATTCCTGATTCCTGATTCATCATTCATCATTCCTGATTCATCATTCCTGATTCCTGATTCCTGATTCATAATTTCTGATTCATCATTCCTGATGCATCATTCGTCATTCCTGATTCATCATTCCTGATTCCTGATTCATCATTCATGATTCCTGATTCATCATTCCTGATTCCTGATTCATCATTCCTGATTCATGATTCACCATTCCTGATTCCTGATTCATCATTCCTCTTTCCTGATTCATCATTCCTGATTCCTGATTCATCATTCCTGATTCCTGATTCATCATTCCTCATTCCTGATTCATCAATGCTCATTCCTGATTCATCATTCCTGATTCCTGATTGATCATTCCTCTTTCCTGATTGATCATTCCTCATTCCTGATTCATCATTCCTGATTCCTGATTCATCATTCCTGATTCCTGATTCATCACTCCTGATTTCTGATTCCTGATACCTGATTCATCATTGCTGATTCCTGATTCATCATTGCTGATTCCTGATTCATCATTCATCATTCCTGATTCCTGATTCATCATTCCTGATTCATCATTCATCATTCCTGATTGATCATTGCTGATTCCTGATTCATCATTCATCATTCCTGATTCCTGATTCATCATTACTGATTCCTGATTCATCATTCCTGATTCACCATTCCTGATTCATCATTCCTGATTCCTGTTTCATCATTCCTGATTCCTGATTCATCATTCCTGATTCATGATTCACCATTCCTGATTCCTGATTCGTCATTCCTCTTTCCTGATTCATCATTCCTGATTCCTGATACATCATTCATCATTCCTGATTCATCATTCCTGATTCCTGATTCATCATTCCTGATTCCTGATTCATCACTCCTGATTTCTGATTCCTGATTCCTGATTCATCATTCCTGATTCATAATTCCTGATTCCTGATTCATCATTGCTGATTCGTGATTCATCATTCATCATTCCTAATTCCTGATTCATCATTCCTGATTCATCATTCATCATTCCTGATTCATCATTGCTGATTCCTGATTCATCATTCCTGATTCCTGATTCATCATTCCTGATTCATGATTCACCATTCCTGATTCCTGATTCATCATTCCTCATTCCTGATTCATCATTCCTGATTCCTGATTCATCATTCATCATTCCTGATTCATGATTCATCATTCCTGATTCATCATTCAACATTCCTGATTCATCATTGCTGATTCCTGATTCATCATTCCTGATTCCTGATTCATCATTCTTGATTCATGATTCACCATTCCTGATTCCTGATTCATCATTCTTGATTCATGATTCACCATTCCTGATTCCTGATTCATCATTCCTCTTTCCTGATTCATCATTCCTGATTCCTGATTCATCATTCCTGATTCCTGATTCCTGATTCCTCATTCCTGATTCATCAATCCTCATTCCTGATTCATCATACCTGACTCCTGATTGATCATTCCTCTTTCCTGATTGATCATTCCTGATTCCTGATTGATCATTCCTGATTCCTGATTGATCATTCCTGATTCCTGATTAATCACTCCTGATTCCTGATTCCTGATTCCAGATTCATCATTCCTGATTCCTGATTCCTGATTCATCATTGCTGATTCCTGATTCATCATTCATCATTCCTGATTCCTGATTCATCATTCCTGATTCATCATTCATCATTCCTGATTCATCATTGCTGATTCCTGATTCATCATTCATCATTCCTGATTCCTGATTCATCATTACTGATTCCTGATTCATCATTCCTGATTCATCATTCCTGATTCATCATTCCTGATTCCTGTTTCATCATTCCTGATTCCTGATTCATCATGCCTGATTCATGATTCACCATTCCTGATTCCTGATTCGTCATTCCTCTTTCCTGATTCATCATTCCTGATTCCTGATACATCATTCATCATTCCTGATTCATCATTCCTGATTCCTGATTCATCATTCCTGATTCCTGATTCATCATTCATCATTCCTGATTCATCATTCCTCATTCCTGATTCATCATTCCTGATTCCTGATTGATCATTCCTCATTCCTGATTGATCATTCCTCATTCCTGATTCATCATTCCTGATTCTTGATTCATCATTCCTGATTGCTGATTAATCACTCCTGATTGCTGATTCCTGATTCATCATTCCTGATTCCTGATTCCTGATTCATCATTCATCATTCCTGATTCATCATTCCTGATTTCTGATTCATCATTGCTGATTCCTGATTCATCATTCATCATTCCTGATTCCTGATTCATCATTCCTGATTCATCATTCATCATTCCTGATTCATCATTCATCATTCCTGATTCATCATTGCTGATTCCTGATTCATCATTCATCATTCCTGATTCCTGATTCATCATTCCTGATTCATCATTCATCATTCCTGATTCATCATTCATCATTCCTGATTCATCATTCCTTATTCCTGATTCATCATTCATCATTCCTGATTCATCATTCCTGATTCCTGATTCATCATTCCTGATTCCTGATTCATCATTCCTGATTCATCATTCCTGATTCATCATTCATCATTCCTGATTCATCATTCCTGATTCATGATTCACCATTCCTGATTCCTGATTCGTCATTCCTCTTTCCTGATTCATCATTCCTGATTCCTGATACATCATTCATCATTCCTGATTCATCATTCCTGATTCCTGATTCATCATTCCTGATTCCTGATTCATCATTCATCATTCCTGATTCATCATTCCTCATTCCTGATTCATCATTCCTCATTCCTGATTGATCATTCCTCATTCCTGATTGATCATTCCTCATTCCTGATTCATCATTCCTGATTCTTGATTCATCATTCCTGATTCCTGATTAATCACTCCTGATTCCTGATTCCTGATTCATCATTCCTGATTCCTCATTCCTGATTCATCATTCCTGATTTCTGATTCATCATTGCTGATTCCTGATTCATCATTCATCATTCCTGATTCCTGATTCATCATTCATCATTCCTGATTCCTGATTCATCATTCCTGATTCATCATTCATCATTCCTGATTCATCATTCATCATTCCTGATTCATCATTCATCATTCCTGATTCATCATTGCTGATTCCTGATTCATCATTCATCATTCCTGATTCCTGATTCATCATTCCTGATTCATCATTCATCATTCCTGATTCATCATTGCTGATTCCTGATTCATCATTCATCATTCCTGATTCCTGATTCATCATTCCTGATTCATCATTCATCATTCCTGATTCATCATTCATCATTCCTGATTCATCATTCCTGTTTCATCATTCCTGATTCCTGATTCCTGATTCATCATTCCTGATTCCTGATTCCTGATTCATCATTCCTGATTCATCATTCCTGATTCATCATTCATCATTCCTGATTCCTGATTCATCATTCCTGATTCAACATTCCTGATTCATCATTCATCATTGCTGATTCATCATTCCTGATTCCTGATTCATCATTCATCATTCCTGATTCCTGATTCATCATTCCTGATTCATCATTCATCATTCCTGATTCATCATTCCTGAATCATCATTCCTGATTCCTGATTCATCATTCCTGATTCCTGATTCATCATTCCTGATTCATCATTCCTAATTCATCATTCCTGATTACTGACTCATCATTCATCATTCCTGATTCATCATTCCTTATTCCTGATTCATCATTCCTGATTCTTGATTCCTGATTCATCATTCCTGATTCATCATTCCTGATTCATCATTCCTGATTCATCATTCATCATACCTGATTCATCATTCCTTATTCCTGATTCATCATTCCTGATTCCTGATTCATCATTCATCATTCCTGATTCATCATTCATCATTCATCATTCCTGATTCGTCATTCATCTATGAATTTTCTGGAATCTATGAATTTGCTGGCAAGATGGAATCTCTCCTGATTCATCATTGCTGATTCCTGATTCATCATTCCTGATTCATCATTCATCATTCCTGATTCATCATTGCTGATTCCTGATTCATCATTCATCATTCCTGATTCCTGATTCATCATTCCTGATTCATCATTCATCATTCCTGATTCATCATTCATCATTCCTGATTCATCATTCCTGATTCATCATTCCTTATTCCTGATTCATCATTCATCATTCCTGATTCATCATTCCTGATTCCTGATTCATCATTCCTGATTCCTGATTCCTGATTCATCATTCCTGATTCATCATTCCTGATTCATCATTCATCATTCCTGATTCATCATTCCTGATTCATGATTCACCATTCCTGATTCCTGATTCGTCATTCCTCTTTCCTGATTCATCATTCCTGATTCCTGATACATCATTCATCATTCCTGATTCATCATTCCTGATTCCTGATTCATCATTTTACGGCACATTCAACGTTTTTAAGATTAGCTCGCGGTCAGGAATCTATGAATTTGCTGGAAAGATGGAATCTCTCCGTTTGAGAATTTTACGGCACATTCAACGTTTTTAAGATTAGCTCGCGGTCAGGAATCTATGAATTTGCTGGAAAGATGGAATCTCTCCGTTTGAGAATTTTACGGCACATTCAACGTTTTTAAGATTAGCTCGCGGTCAGGAATCTATGAATTTGCTGGAAAGATGGAATCTCTCCGTTTGAGAATTTTAAGGCACATTCAACGTTTTTAAGATTAGCTCGCGGTCAGGAATCTATGAATTTGCTGGAAAGATGGAATCTCTCTTTTTGAGAATTTTAAGGCACATTCAACGTTTTTAAGATTAGCGCGCGGTCAGGAATCTATGAATTTGCTGGAAAGATGGAATCTCTCCGTTTGAGAATTTTACGGCACATTCAACGTTTTTAAGATTAGCTCGCGGTCAGGAATCTATGAATTTGCTGGAAAGATGGAATCTCTCCGTTTGAGAATTTTACGGCACATTCAACGTTTTTAAGATTAGCTCGCGGTCAGGAATCTATGAATTTGCTGGAAAAATGGAATCTCTACGTTTGAGAATTTTATGGCACATTCAACGTTTTTAAGATTAGCTCGCGGTCAGGAATCTATGAATTTGCTGGAAAGATGGAATCTCTCCGTTTGAGAATTTTAAGGCACATTCAACGTTTTTAAGATTAGCTCGCGGTCAGGAATCTATGAATTTGCTGGAAAGATGGAATCTCTCCGTTTGAGAATTTTAAGGCACATTCAACGATTTTAAGATTAGCTCGCGGTCAGGAATCTATGAATTTGCTGGAAAGATGGAATCTCTCCGTTTGAGAATAATTTTAAGTCACATTCAACGTTTTTAAGATTAGCTCGCGGTCAGGAATCTATGAATTTGCTGGAAAGATGGAATCTCTCCGTTTGAGAATTTTACGGCACATTCAACGTTTTTAAGATTAGCTCGCGGTCAGGAATCTATGAATTTGCTGGAAAGATGGAATCTCTCCGTTTGAGAATTTTACGGCACATTCAACGTTTTTAAGATTAGCTCGCGGTCAGGAATCTATGAATTTGCTGGAAAGATGGAATCTCTCCGTTTGAGAATTTTACGGCACATTCAACGTTTTTAAGATTAGCTCGCGGTCAGGAATCTATGAATTTGCTGGAAAGATGGAATCTCTCCGTTTGAGAATTTTAAGGCACATTCAACGTTTTTAAGATTAGCTCGCGGTCAGGAATCTATGAATTTGCTGGAAAGATGGAATCTCTCCGTTTGAGAATTTTAAGGCACATTCAACGTTTTTAAGATTAGCTCGCGGTCAGGAATCTATGAATTTGCTGGAAAGATGGAATCTCTCCGTTTGAGAATTTTACGGCACATTCAACGTTTTTAAGATTAGCTCGCGGTCAGAATCTATGAATTTGCTGGAAAGATGGAATCTCTCCGTTTGAGAATTTTACGGCACATTCAACGTTTTTAAGATTAGCTCGCGGTCAGGAATCTATGAATTTGCTGGAAAGATGGAATCTCTCCGTTTGAGAATTTTGCGGCACATTCAACGTTTTTAAGATTAGCTCGCGGTCAGGAATCTATGAATTTGCTGGAAAGAGGGAATCTCTCCGTTTGAGAATTTTAAGGCACATTCAACGTTTTTAAGATTAGCTCGCGGTCAGGAATCTATGAATTTGCTGGAAAGATGGAATCTCTCCGTTTGAGAATTTTACGGCACATTCAACGTTTTTAAGATTAGCTCCCGGTCAGGAATCTATGAATTTGCTGGAAAGATGGAATCTCTCCGTTTGAGAATTTTACGGCACATTCAACGTTTTTAAGATTAGCTCGCGGTCAGGAATCTATGAATTTGCTGGAAAGATGGAATCTCTCCGTTTGAGAATTTTGCCGCACATTCAACGTTTTTAAGATTAGCTCGCGGTCAGGAATCTATGAATTTGCTGGAAAGATGGAATCTCTCCGTTTGAGAATTTTGCGGCACATTCAACGTTTTTAAGATTAGCTCGCGGTCAGGAATCTATGAATTTGCTGGAAAGATGGAATCTCTCCGTTTGAGAATTTTGCGGCACATTCAACGTTTTTAAGATTAGCTCGCGGTCAGGAATCTATGAATTTGCTGGAAAGATGGAATCTCTCCGTTTGAGAATTTTAAGGCACATTCAACGTTTTTAAGATTAGCTCGCGGTCAGGAATCTATGAATTTGCTGGAAAGATGGAATCTCTCCGTTTGAGAATTTTACGGCACATTCAACGTTTTTAAGATTAGCTCGCGGTCAGGAATCTATGAATTTGCTGGAAAGATGGAATCTCTCCGTTTGAGAATTTTAAGGCATATTCAACGTTTTTAAGATTAGCTCGCGGTCAGGAATCTATGAATTTGCTGGAAAGATGGAATCTCTCCGTTTGAGAATTTTACGGCACATTCAACGTTTTTAAGATTAGCTCGCGGTCAGGAATCTATGAATTTGCTGGAAAGATGGAATCTCTCCGTTTGAAAATTTTACGGCACATTCAACGTTTTTAAGATTAGCTCGCGGTCAGGAATCTATGAATTTGCTGGAAAGATGGAATCTCTCCGTTTGAGAATTTGCGGCACATTCAACGTTTTTAAGATTAACTCGCGGTCAGGAATCTATGAATTTGCTGGAAAGATGGAATCTCTCCGTTTGAGAATTTTGCGGCACATTCAACGTTTTTAAGATTAGCTCGCGGTCAGGAATCTATGAATTTGCTGGAAAGATGGAATCTCTCCGTTTGAGAATTTTGCGGCACATTCGACGTTTTTAAGATTAGCTCGCGGTCAGGAATCTATGAATTTGCTGGAAAGATGGAATCTCTCCGTTTGAGAATTTTGCGGCACATTCCACGTTTTTAAGATTAGCTCGCGGTCAGGAATCTATGAATTTGCTGGAAAGAAGGAATCTCTCTTTTTGAGAATTTTACGGCACATTCAACGTTTTTAAGATTAGCTCGCGGTCAGGAATCTATGAATTTGCTGGAAAGATGGAATCTCTCCGTTTGAGAATTTTACGGCACATTCAACGTTTTTAAGATTAGCTCGCGGTCAGGAATCTAGGAATTTGCTGGAAAGATGGAATCTCTCCGTTTGAGAATTTTAAGGCACATTCAACGTTTTTAAGATTAGCTCGCGGTCAGGAATCTATGAATTTGCTGGATAGATGGAATCTCTCCATTTGAGAATTTTAAGGCACATTCAACGTTTTTAAGATTAGCTCGCGGTCAGGAATCTATGAATTTGCTGGAAAGATGGAATCTCTCCGTTTGAGAATTTTCCGGCACATTCAACGTTTTTAATATTAGCTCGCGGTCGGGAATCTATGAATTTGCTGGAAAGAAGGAATCTCTCCGTTTGAGAATTTTAAGGCACAATCAACGTTTTTAAGATTAGCTCGCGATCACGAATCTATGAATTTGCTGGAAAGATGGAATCTCTCCGTTTGAGAATTATACGGCACATTCAACGTTTTTAAGATTAGCTCGCGGTCAGGAATCTATGAATTTGCTGGAAAGATGGAATCTCTCCGTTTGAGAATTTTAAGGCACATTCAACGTTTTTAAGATTAGCTCGCGGTCAGGAATCTATGAATTTGCTGGAAAGATGGAATCTCTCCGTTTGAGAATTTTACGGCACATTCAACGTTTTTAAGATTAGCTCCCGGTCAGGAATCTATGAATTTGCTGGAAAGATGGAATCTCTCCGTTTGAGAATTTTACGGCACATTCACCGTTTTTAAGATTAGCTCGCGGTCAGGAATCTATGAATTTGCTGGAAAGATGGAATCTCTCCGTTTGAGAATTTTGCCGCACATTCAACGTTTTTAAGATTAGCTCGCGGTCAGGAATCTATGAATTTGCTGGAAAGATGGAATCTCTCCGTTTGAGAATTTTGCGGCACATTCAACGTTTTTAAGATTAGCTCGCGGTCAGGAATCTATGAATTTGCTGGAAAGATGGAATCTCTCCGTTTGAGAATTTTGCGGCACATTCAACGTTTTTAAGATTAGCTCGCGGTCAGGAATCTATGAATTTGCTGGAAAGATGGAATCTCTCCGTTTGAGAATTTTACGGCACATTCAACGTTTTTAAGATTAGCTCGCGGTCAGGAATCTATGAATTTGCTGGAAAGATGGAATCTCTCCGTTTGAGAATTTTAAGGCATATTCAACGTTTTTAAGATTAGCTCGCGGTCAGGAATCTATGAATTTGCTGGAAAGATGGAATCTCTCCGTTTGAGAATTTTACGGCACATTCAACGTTTTTAAGATTAGCTCGCGGTCAGGAATCTATGAATTTGCTGGAAAGATGGAATCTCTCCGTTTGAAAATTTTACGGCACATTCAACGTTTTTAAGATTAGCTCGCGGTCAGGAATCTATGAATTTGCTGGAAAGATGGAATCTCTCCGTTTGAGAATTTGCGGCACATTCAACGTTTTTAAGATTAACTCGCGGTCAGGAATCTATGAATTTGCTGGAAAGATGGAATCTCTCCGTTTGAGAATTTTGCGGCACATTCAACGTTTTTAAGATTAGCTCGCGGTCAGGAATCTATGAATTTGCTGGAAAGATGGAATCTCTCCGTTTGAGAATTTTGCGGCACATTCGACGTTTTTAAGATTAGCTCGCGGTCAGGAATCTATGATTTTGCTGGAAAGATGGAATCTCTCCGTTTGAGAATTTTGCGGCACATTCAACGTTTTTAAGATTAGCTCGCGGTCAGGAATCTATGAATTTGCTGGAAAGAAGGAATCTCTCTTTTTGAGAATTTTACGGCACATTCAACGTTTTTAAGATTAGCTCGCGGTCAGGAATCTATGAATTTGCTGGAAAGATGGAATCTCTCCGTTTGAGAATTTTACGGCACATTCAACGTTTTTAAGATTAGCTCGCGGTCAGGAATCTAGGAATTTGCTGGAAAGATGGAATCTCTCCGTTTGAGAATTTTAAGGCACATTCAACGTTTTTAAGATTAGCTCGCGGTCAGGAATCTATGAATTTGCTGGAAAGATGGAATCTCTCCATTTGAGAATTTTAAGGCACATTCAACGTTTTTAAGATTAGCTCGCGGTCAGGAATCTATGAATTTGCTGGAAAGATGGAATCTCTCCGTTTGAGAATTTTCCGGCACATTCAACGTTTTTAATATTAGCTCGCGGTCGGGAATCTATGAATTTGCTGGAAAGAAGGAATCTCTCCGTTTGAGAATTTTAAGGCACAATCAACGTTTTTAAGATTAGCTCGCGATCACGAATCTATGAATTTGCTGGAAAGATGGAATCTCTCCGTTTGAGAATTATACGGCACATTCAACGTTTTTAAGATTAGCTCGCGGTCAGGAATCTATGAATTTGCTGGAAAGATGGAATCTCTCCGGTTGAGAATTTTAAGGCACATTGAACGTTTTTAATTCATCATTCCTGAATCCTGATTCCTGATTCATTATTCCTGATTCATTATTCCTGATTCATCATTCATCATTCCTGATTCATCATTCCTGATTCCTGATTCCTGATTCATCATTCCTGATTCATCATTCCTGATTCGTCATTCGTCATTCCTGATTCATCATTCCTGATTCCTGATTCATCATTCATGATTCCTGATTCATCATTCCTGATTCCTGATTCATCTCGCGGTCAGGAATCTATGAATTTGCTGGAAAGATGGAATCTCTCCGGTTGAGAATTTTAAGGCACATTGAACGTTTTGAATTCATCATTCCTGATTCCTGATTCCTGATTCATTATTCCTGATTCATTATTCCTGATTCATCATTCATCATTCCTGATTCATCATTCCTGATTCCTGATTCCTGATTCATCATTCCTGATTCATCATTCCTGATTCATCATTCGTCATTCCTGATTCATCATTCCTGATTCCTGATTCATCATTCATGATTCCTGATTCATCATTCCTGATTCCTGATTCATCATTCCTGATTCCTGATTCATCATTCCTGATTCCTGATTCATCATTCCTGATTCATGATTCACCATTCCTGATTCCTGATTCATCATTCCTCTTTCCTGATTCATCATTCCTGATTCCTGATTCATCATTCCTGATTCCTGATTCATCATTCCTCATTCCTGATTCATCAATCCTCATTCCTGATTCATCATTCCTGATTCCTGATTCATCATTCATCATTCCTGATTCCTGATTCATCATTCCTGATTCATCATTGCTGATTCCTGATTCATCATTCATCATTCCTGATTCCTGATTCTTCATTCCTGATTCATCATTCATCATTCCTGATTCATCATTCATCATTCCTGATTCATCATTGCTGATTCCTGATTCATCATTCCTGATTCCTGATTCATCATTCCTGATTCATCATTCATCATTCCTGATTCATCATTCCTGATTCCTGATTCATCATTCCTTATTCCTGATTCATCATTCCTGATTCCTGATTCATCATTCCTGATTCCTGATTCATCATTCCTGATTCCTGATTCATCATTCCTGATTCATCATTCCTGATTCATCATTCCTGATTCATGATTCACCATTCCTGATTCCTGATTCGTCATTCCTCTTTCCTGATTCATCATTCCTGATTCCTGATACATCATTCATCATTCCTGATTCATCATTCCTGATTCCTGATTCATCATTCCTGATTCCTGATTCATCATTTATCATTCCTGATTCATCATTCCTCATTCCTGAATC
Source organism: Actinernus sp. WN-2022 (assembly GCA_030867875.1). Taxonomy (NCBI): domain Eukaryota; kingdom Metazoa; phylum Cnidaria; class Anthozoa; order Actiniaria; family Actinernidae; genus Actinernus; species Actinernus sp. WN-2022. The sequence goes on along the minus strand of JAOWCC010000697.1, from coordinate 197,621 downwards.
ATCATTCCTCATTCCTGATTGATCATTCCTCATTCCTGATTGATCATTCCTCATTCCTGATTCATCATTCCTGATTCTTGATTCATCATTCCTGATTCCTGATTAATCACTCCTGATTCCTGATTCCTGATTCATCATTCCTGATTCCTCATTCCTGATTCATCATTCATCATTCCTGATTCATCATTCCTGATTTCTGATTCATCATTGCTGATTCCTGATTCATCATTCATCATTCCTGATTCCTGATTCATCATTCATCATTCCTGATTCCTGATTCATCATTCCTGATTCATCATTCATCATTCCTGATTCATCATTCATCATTCCTGATTCATCATTCCTGATTCCTGATTCATCATTCATCATTCCTGATTCCTGATTCATCATTCCTGATTCATCATTCATCATTCCTGATTCATCATTGCTGATTCCTGATTCATCATTCATCATTCCTGATTCCTGATTCATCATTCCTGATTCATCATTCATCATTCCTGATTCATCATTCATCATTCCTGATTCATCATTCCTGATTCATCATTCCTGATTCCTGATTCATCATTCCTGATTCCTGATTCCTGATTCATCATTCCTGATTCATCATTCCTGATTCATCATTCATCATTCCTGATTCATCATTCCTGATTCATGATTCACCATTCCTGATTCCTGATTCGTCATTCCTCTTTCCTGATTCATCATTCCTGATTCCTAATACATCATTCATCATTCCTGATTCATCATTCCTGATTCCTGATTCATCATTCCTGATTCCTGATTCATCATTCATCATTCCTGATTCATCATTCATCATTCCTGATTCCTGATTCATCATTCCTGATTCATCATTCATCATTCCTGATTCATCATTCATCATTCCTGATTCATCATTGCTGATTCCTGATTCATCATTCATCATTCCTGATTCCTGATTCATCATTCCTGATTCATCATTCATCATTCCTGATTCATCATTGCTGATTCCTGATTCATCATTCATCATTCCTGATTCCTGATTCATCATTCCTGATTCATCATTCATCATTCCTGATTCATCATTCATCATTCCTGATTCATCATTCCTGTTTCATCATTCCTGATTCCTGATTCCTGATTCATCATTCCTGATTCCTGATTCCTGATTCATCATTCCTGATTCATCATTCCTGATTCATCATTCATCATTCCTGATTCCTGATTCATCATTCCTGATTCAACATTCCTGATTCATCATTCATCATTGCTGATTCATCATTCCTGATTCCTGATTCATCATTCATCATTCCTGATTCCTGATTCATCATTCCTGATTCATCATTCATCATTCCTGATTCATCATTCCTGAATCATCATTCCTGATTCCTGATTCATCATTCCTGATTCCTGATTCATCATTCCTGATTCATCATTCCTAATTCATCATTCCTGATTACTGACTCATCATTCATCATTCCTGATTCATCATTCCTCTTTCCTGATTCATCATTCCTGATTCCTGATTCATCATTCCTGATTCCTGATTCATCATTCCTCATTCCTGATTCATCAATCCTCATTCCTGATTCATCATTCCTGATTCCTGATTCATCATTCATCATTCCTGATTCCTGATTCATCATTCCTGATTCATCATTGCTGATTCCTGATTCATCATTCATCATTCCTGATTCCTGATTCTTCATTCCTGATTCATCATTCATCATTCCTGATTCATCATTCATCATTCCTGATTCATCATTGCTGATTCCTGATTCATCATTCCTGATTCCTGATTCATCATTCCTGATTCATCATTCATCATTCCTGATTCATCATTCCTGATTCCTGATTCATCATTCCTTATTCCTGATTCATCATTCCTGATTCCTGATTCATCATTCCTGATTCCTGATTCATCATTCCTGATTCCTGATTCATCATTCCTGATTCATCATTCCTGATTCATCATTCCTGATTCATGATTCACCATTCCTGATTCCTGATTCGTCATTCCTCTTTCCTGATTCATCATTCCTGATTCCTGATACATCATTCATCATTCCTGATTCATCATTCCTGATTCCTGATTCATCATTCCTGATTCCTGATTCATCATTTATCATTCCTGATTCATCATTCCTCATTCCTGAATCATCATTCCTCATTCCTGATTGATCATTCCTCATTCCTGATTGATCATTCCTCATTCCTGATTCATCATTCCTGATTCTTGATTCATCATTCCTGATTCCTGATTAATCACTCCTGATTCCTGATTCCTGATTCATCATTCCTGATTCCTCATTCCTGATTCATCATTCATCATTCCTGATTCATCATTCCTGATTTCTGATTCATCATTGCTGATTCCTGATTCATCATTCATCATTCCTGATTCCTGATTCATCATTCATCATTCCTGATTCCTGATTCATCATTCCTGATTCATCATTCATCATTCCTGATTCATCATTCATCATTCCTGATTCATCATTGCTGATTCCTGATTCATCATTCATCATTCCTGATTCCTGATTCATCATTCCTGATTCATCATTCATCATTCCTGATTCATCATTGCTGATTCCTGATTCATCATTCATCATTCCTGATTCCTGATTCATCATTCCTGATTCATCATTCATCATTCCTGATTCATCATTCATCATTCCTGATTCATCATTCCTGATTCATCATTCCTGATTCCTGATTCATCATTCCTGATTCCTGATTCCTGATTCATCATTCCTGATTCATCATTCCTGATTCATCATTCATCATTCCTGATTCATCATTCCTGATTCATGATTCACCATTCCTGATTCCTGATTCGTCATTCCTCTTTCCTGATTCATCATTCCTGATTCCTAATACATCATTCATCATTCCTGATTCATCATTCCTGATTCCTGATTCATCATTCATCATTCCTGATTCATCATTCATCATTCCTGATTCCTGATTCATCATTCCTGATTCATCATTCATCATTCCTGATTCATCATTCATCATTCCTGATTCATCATTGCTGATTCCTGATTCATCATTCATCATTCCTGATTCCTGATTCATCATTCCTGATTCATCATTCATCATTCCTGATTCATCATTGCTGATTCCTGATTCATCATTCATCATTCCTGATTCCTGATTCATCATTCCTGATTCATCATTCATCATTCCTGATTCATCATTCATCATTCCTGATTCATCATTCCTGTTTCATCATTCCTGATTCCTGATTCCTGATTCATCATTCCTGATTCCTGATTCCTGATTCATCATTCCTGATTCATCATTCCTGATTCATCATTCATCATTCCTGATTCCTGATTCATCATTCCTGATTCAACATTCCTGATTCATCATTCATCATTGCTGATTCATCATTCCTGATTCCTGATTCATCATTCATCATTCCTGATTCCTGATTCATCATTCCTGATTCATCATTCATCATTCCTGATTCATCATTCCTGAATCATCATTCCTGATTCCTGATTCATCATTCCTGATTCCTGATTCATCATTCCTGATTCATCATTCCTAATTCATCATTCCTGATTACTGACTCATCATTCATCATTCCTGATTCATCATTCCTTATTCCTGATTCATCATTCCTGATTCTTGATTCCTGATTCATCATTCCTGATTCATCATTCCTGATTCATCATTCCTGATTCATCATTCATCATACCTGATTCATCATTCCTTATTCCTGATTCATCATTCCTGATTCCTGATTCATCATTCATCATTCCTGATTCATCATTCATCATTCATCATTCCTGATTCGTCATTCATCTATGAATTTTCTGGAATCTATGAATTTGTTGGCAAGATGGAATCTCTCCTGATTCATCATTGCTGATTCCTGATTCATCATTCCTGATTCATCATTCATCATTCCTGATTCATCATTGCTGATTCCTGATTCATCATTCATCATTCCTGATTCCTGATTCATCATTCCTGATTCATCATTCATCATTCCTGATTCATCATTCATCATTCCTGATTCATCATTCCTGATTCATCATTCCTTATTCCTGATTCATCATTCATCATTCCTGATTCATCATTCCTGATTCCTGATTCATCATTCCTGATTCCTGATTCCTGATTCATCATTCCTGATTCATCATTCCTGATTCATCATTCATCATTCCTGATTCATCATTCCTGATTCATGATTCACCATTCCTGATTCCTGATTCGTCATTCCTCTTTCCTGATTCATCATTCCTGATTCCTGATACATCATTCATCATTCCTGATTCATCATTCCTGATTCCTGATTCATCATTTTACGGCACATTCAACGTTTTTAAGATTACCTCGCGGTCAGGAATCTATGAATTTGCTGGAAAGATGGAATCTCTCCGTTTGAGAATTTTACGGCACATTCAACGTTTTTAAGATTAGCTCGCGGTCAGGAATCTATGAATTTGCTGGAAAGATGGAATCTCTCCGTTTGAGAATTTTAAGGCACATTCAACGTTTTTAAGATTAGCTCGCGGTCAGGAATCTATGAATTTGCTGGAAAGATGGAATCTCTCTTTTTGAGAATTTTAAGGCACATTCAACGTTTTTAAGATTAGCTCGCGGTCAGGAATCTATGAATTTGCTGGAAAGATGGAATCTCTCCGTTTGAGAATTTTACGGCACATTCAACGTTTTTAAGATTAGCTCGCGGTCAGGAATCTATGAATTTGCTGGAAAGATGGAATCTCTCCGTTTGAGAATTTTAAGGCACATTCAACGTTTTTAAGATTAGCTCGCGGTCAGGAATCTATGAATTTGCTGGAAAGATGGAATCTCTCCGTTTGAGAATTTTACGGCACATTCAACGTTTTTAAGATTAGCTCGCGGTCAGGAATCTATGAATTTGCTGGAAAGATGGAATCTCTCCGTTTGAGAATTTTACGGCACATTCAACGTTTTTAAGATTAGCTCGCGGTCAGGAATCTACGAATTTGCTGGAAAGATGGAATCTCTCCGTTTGAGAATTTTAAGGCACATTCAACGTTTTTAAGATTAGCTCGCGGTCAGGAATCTACGAATTTGCTGGAAAGATGGAATCTCTCCGTTTGAGAATTTTAAGGCACATTCAACGTTTTTAAGATTAGCTCGCGGTCAGGAATCTACGAATTTGCTGGAAAGATGGAATCTCTCTTTTTGAGAATTTTAAGGCACATTCAACGTTTTTAAGATTAGCGCGCGGTCAGGAATCTATGAATTTGCTGGAAAGATGGAATCTCTCCGTTTGAGAATTTTACGGCACATTCAACGTTTTTAAGATTAGCTCGCGGTCAGGAATCTATGAATTTGCTGGAAAGATGGAATCTCTCCGTTTGAGAATTTTACGGCACATTCAACGTTTTTAAGATTAGCTCGCGGTCAGGAATCTATGAATTTGCTGGAAAAATGGAATCTCTACGTTTGAGAATTTTATGGCACATTCAACGTTTTTAAGATTAGCTCGCGGTCAGGAATCTATGAATTTGCTGGAAAGATGGAATCTCTCCGTTTGAGAATTTTAAGGCACATTCAACGTTTTTAAGATTAGCTCGCGGTCAGGAATCTATGAATTTGCTGGAAAGATGGAATCTCTCCGTTTGAGAATTTTAAGGCACATTCAACGATTTTAAGATTAGCTCGCGGTCAGGAATCTATGAATTTGCTGGAAAGATGGAATCTCTCCGTTTGAGAATAATTTTAAGTCACATTCAACGTTTTTAAGATTAGCTCGCGGTCAGGAATCTATGAATTTGCTGGAAAGATGGAATCTCTCCGTTTGAGAATTTTACGGCACATTCAACGTTTTTAAGATTAGCTCGCGGTCAGGAATCTATGAATTTGCTGGAAAGATGGAATCTCTCCGTTTGAGAATTTTACGGCACATTCAACGTTTTTAAGATTAGCTCGCGGTCAGGAATCTATGAATTTGCTGGAAAGATGGAATCTCTCCGTTTGAGAATTTTACGGCACATTCAACGTTTTTAAGATTAGCTCGCGGTCAGGAATCTATGAATTTGCTGGAAAGATGGAATCTCTCCGTTTGAGAATTTTAAGGCACATTCAACGTTTTTAAGATTAGCTCCCGGTCAGGAATCTATGAATTTGCTGGAAAGATGGAATCTCTCCGTTTGAGAATTTTACGGCACATTCAACGTTTTTAAGATTAGCTCGCGGTCAGGAATCTATGAATTTGCTGGAAAGATGGAATCTCTCCGTTTGAGAATTTTGCCGCACATTCAACGTTTTTAAGATTAGCTCGCGGTCAGGAATCTATGAATTTGCTGGAAAGATGGAATCTCTCCGTTTGAGAATTTTGCGGCACATTCAACGTTTTTAAGATTAGCTCGCGGTCAGGAATCTATGAATTTGCTGGAAAGATGGAATCTCTCCGTTTGAGAATTTTGCGGCACATTCAACGTTTTTAAGATTAGCTCGCGGTCAGGAATCTATGAATTTGCTGGAAAGATGGAATCTCTCCGTTTGAGAATTTTAAGGCACATTCAACGTTTTTAAGATTAGCTCGCGGTCAGGAATCTATGAATTTGCTGGAAAGATGGAATCTCTCCGTTTGAGAATTTTACGGCACATTCAACGTTTTTAAGATTAGCTCGCGGTCAGGAATCTATGAATTTGCTGGAAAGATGGAATCTCTCCGTTTGAGAATTTTAAGGCATATTCAACGTTTTTAAGATTAGCTCGCGGTCAGGAATCTATGAATTTGCTGGAAAGATGGAATCTCTCCGTTTGAGAATTTTACGGCACATTCAACGTTTTTAAGATTAGCTCGCGGTCAGGAATCTATGAATTTGCTGGAAAGATGGAATCTCTCCGTTTGAAAATTTTACGGCACATTCAACGTTTTTAAGATTAGCTCGCGGTCAGGAATCTATGAATTTGCTGGAAAGATGGAATCTCTCCGTTTGAGAATTTGCGGCACATTCAACGTTTTTAAGATTAACTCGCGGTCAGGAATCTATGAATTTGCTGGAAAGATGGAATCTCTCCGTTTGAGAATTTTGCGGCACATTCAACGTTTTTAAGATTAGCTCGCGGTCAGGAATCTATGAATTTGCTGGAAAGATGGAATCTCTCCGTTTGAGAATTTTGCGGCACATTCGCCGTTTTTAAGATTAGCTCGCGGTCAGGAATCTATGAATTTGCTGGAAAGATGGAATCTCTCCGTTTGAGAATTTTGCGGCACATTCCACGTTTTTAAGATTAGCTCGCGGTCAGGAATCTATGAATTTGCTGGAAAGAAGGAATCTCTCTTTTTGAGAATTTTACGGCACATTCAACGTTTTTAAGATTAGCTCGCGGTCAGGAATCTATGAATTTGCTGGAAAGATGGAATCTCTCCGTTTGAGAATTTTACGGCACATTCAACGTTTTTAAGATTAGCTCGCGGTCAGGAATCTAGGAATTTGCTGGAAAGATGGAATCTCTCCGTTTGAGAATTTTAAGGCACATTCAACGTTTTTAAGATTAGCTCGCGGTCAGGAATCTATGAATTTGCTGGATAGATGGAATCTCTCCATTTGAGAATTTTAAGGCACATTCAACGTTTTTAAGATTAGCTCGCGGTCAGGAATCTATGAATTTGCTGGAAAGATGGAATCTCTCCGTTTGAGAATTTTCCGGCACATTCAACGTTTTTAATATTAGCTCGCGGTCGGGAATCTATGAATTTGCTGGAAAGAAGGAATCTCTCCGTTTGAGAATTTTAAGGCACAATCAACGTTTTTAAGATTAGCTCGCGATCACGAATCTATGAATTTGCTGGAAAGATGGAATCTCTCCGTTTGAGAATTATACGGCACATTCAACGTTTTTAAGATTAGCTCGCGGTCAGGAATCTATGAATTTGCTGGAAAGATGGAATCTCTCCGTTTGAGAATTTTAAGGCACATTCAACGTTTTTAAGATTAGCTCGCGGTCAGGAATCTATGAATTTGCTGGAAAGATGGAATCTCTCCGTTTGAGAATTTTACGGCACATTCAACGTTTTTAAGATTAGCTCCCGGTCAGGAATCTATGAATTTGCTGGAAAGATGGAATCTCTCCGTTTGAGAATTTTACGGCACATTCACCGTTTTTAAGATTAGCTCGCGGTCAGGAATCTATGAATTTGCTGGAAAGATGGAATCTCTCCGTTTGAGAATTTTGCCGCACATTCAACGTTTTTAAGATTAGCTCGCGGTCAGGAATCTATGAATTTGCTGGAAAGATGGAATCTCTCCGTTTGAGAATTTTGCGGCACATTCAACGTTTTTAAGATTAGCTCGCGGTCAGGAATCTATGAATTTGCTGGAAAGATGGAATCTCTCCGTTTGAGAATTTTGCGGCACATTCAACGTTTTTAAGATTAGCTCGCGGTCAGGAATCTATGAATTTGCTGGAAAGATGGAATCTCTCCGTTTGAGAATTTTACGGCACATTCAACGTTTTTAAGATTAGCTCGCGGTCAGGAATCTATGAATTTGCTGGAAAGATGGAATCTCTCCGTTTGAGAATTTTAAGGCATATTCAACGTTTTTAAGATTAGCTCGCGGTCACGAATCTATGAATTTGCTGGAAAGATGGAATCTCTCCGTTTGAGAATTTTACGGCACATTCAACGTTTTTAAGATTAGCTCGCGGTCAGGAATCTATGAATTTGCTGGAAAGATGGAATCTCTCCGTTTGAAAATTTTACGGCACATTCAACGTTTTTAAGATTAGCTCGCGGTCAGGAATCTATGAATTTGCTGGAAAGATGGAATCTCTCCGTTTGAGAATTTGCGGCACATTCAACGTTTTTAAGATTAACTCGCGGTCAGGAATCTATGAATTTGCTGGAAAGATGGAATCTCTCCGTTTGAGAATTTTGCGGCACATTCAACGTTTTTAAGATTAGCTCGCGGTCAGGAATCTATGAATTTGCTGGAAAGATGGAATCTCTCCGTTTGAGAATTTTGCGGCACATTCGACGTTTTTAAGATTAGCTCGCGGTCAGGAATCTATGATTTTGCTGGAAAGATGGAATCTCTCCGTTTGAGAATTTTGCGGCACATTCAACGTTTTTAAGATTAGCTCGCGGTCAGGAATCTATGAATTTGCTGGAAAGAAGGAATCTCTCTTTTTGAGAATTTTACGGCACATTCAACGTTTTTAAGATTAGCTCGCGGTCAGGAATCTATGAATTTGCTGGAAAGATGGAATCTCTCCGTTTGAGAATTTTACGGCACATTCAACGTTTTTAAGATTAGCTCGCGGTCAGGAATCTAGGAATTTGCTGGAAAGATGGAATCTCTCCGTTTGAGAATTTTAAGGCACATTCAACGTTTTTAAGATTAGCTCGCGGTCAGGAATCTATGAATTTGCTGGAAAGATGGAATCTCTCCATTTGAGAATTTTAAGGCACATTCAACGTTTTTAAGATTAGCTCGCGGTCAGGAATCTATGAATTTGCTGGAAAGATGGAATCTCTCCGTTTGAGAATTTTCCGGCACATTCAACGTTTTTAATATTAGCTCGCGGTCGGGAATCTATGAATTTGCTGGAAAGAAGGAATCTCTCCGTTTGAGAATTTTAAGGCACAATCAACGTTTTTAAGATTAGCTCGCGATCACGAATCTATGAATTTGCTGGAAAGATGGAATCTCTCCGTTTGAGAATTATACGGCACATTCAACGTTTTTAAGATTAGCTCGCGGTCAGGAATCTATGAATTTGCTGGAAAGATGGAATCTCTCCGGTTGAGAATTTTAAGGCACATTGAACGTTTTTAATTCATCATTCCTGAATCCTGATTCCTGATTCATTATTCCTGATTCATTATTCCTGATTCATCATTCATCATTCCTGATTCATCATTCCTGATTCCTGATTCCTGATTCATCATTCCTGATTCATCATTCCTGATTCGTCATTCGTCATTCCTGATTCATCATTCCTGATTCCTGATTCATCATTCATGATTCCTGATTCATCATTCCTGATTCCTGATTCATCTCGCGGTCAGGAATCTATGAATTTGCTGGAAAGATGGAATCTCTCCGGTTGAGAATTTTAAGGCACATTGAACGTTTTGAATTCATCATTCCTGATTCCTGATTCCTGATTCATTATTCCTGATTCATTATTCCTGATTCATCATTCATCATTCCTGATTCATCATTCCTGATTCCTGATTCCTGATTCATCATTCCTGATTCATCATTCCTGATTCATCATTCGTCATTCCTGATTCATCATTCCTGATTCCTGATTCATCATTCATGATTCCTGATTCATCATTCCTGATTCCTGATTCATCATTCCTGATTCCTGATTCATCATTCCTGATTCCTGATTCATCATTCCTGATTCATGATTCACCATTCCTGATTCCTGATTCATCATTCCTCTTTCCTGATTCATCATTCCTGATTCCTGATTCATCATTCCTGATTCCTGATTCATCATTCCTCATTCCTGATTCATCAATCCTCATTCCTGATTCATCATTCCTGATTCCTGATTCATCATTCATCATTCCTGATTCCTGATTCATCATTCCTGATTCATCATTGCTGATTCCTGATTCATCATTCATCATTCCTGATTCCTGATTCTTCATTCCTGATTCATCATTCATCATTCCTGATTCATCATTCATCATTCCTGATTCATCATTGCTGATTCCTGATTCATCATTCCTGATTCCTGATTCATCATTCCTGATTCATCATTCATCATTCCTGATTCATCATTCCTGATTCCTGATTCATCATTCCTTATTCCTGATTCATCATTCCTGATTCCTGATTCATCATTCCTGATTCCTGATTCATCATTCCTGATTCATCATTCCTGATTCATCATTCCTGATTCATGATTCACCATTCCTGATTCCTGATTCGTCATTCCTCTTTCCTGATTCATCATTCCTGATTCCTGATACATCATTCATCATTCCTGATTCATCATTCCTGATTCCTGATTCATCATTCCTGATTCCTGATTCATCATTTATCATTCCTGATTCATCATTCCTCATTCCTGAATCATCATTCCTCATTCCTGATTGATCATTCCTCATTCCTGATTGATCATTCCTCATTCCTGATTCATCATTCCTGATTCTTGATTCATCATTCCTGATTCCTGATTAATCACTCCTGATTCCTGATTCCTGATTCATCATTCCTGATTCCTCATTCCTGATTCATCATTCCTGATTCATCATTCATCATTCCTGATTCATCATTCCTGATTTCTGATTCATCATTGCTGATTCCTGATTCATCATTCATCATTCCTGATTCCTGATTCATCATTCATCATTCCTGATTCCTGATTCATCATTCCTGATTCATCATTCATCATTCCTGATTCATCATTCATCATTCCTGATTCATCATTGCTGATTCCTGATTCATCATTCATCATTCCTGATTCCTGATTCATCATTCCTGATTCATCATTCATCATTCCTGATTCATCATTGCTGATTCCTGATTCATCATTCATCATTCCTGATTCCTGATTCATCATTCCTGATTCATCATGCATCATTCCTGATTCATCATTCATCATTCCTGATTCATCATTCCTGATTCATCATTCCTGATTCCTGATTCATCATTCCTGATTCCTGATTCCTGATTCATCATTCCTGATTCATCATTCCTGATTCATCATTCATCATTCCTGATTCATCATTCCTGATTCATGATTCACCATTCCTGATTCCTGATTCGTCATTCCTCTTTCCTGATTCATCATTCCTGATTCCTAATACATCATTCATCATTCCTGATTCATCATTCCTGATTCCTGATTCATCATTCCTGATTCCTGATTCATCATTCATCATTCCTGATTCATCATTCATCATTCCTGATTCCTGATTCATCATTCCTGATTCATCATTCATCATTCCTGATTCATCATTCATCATTCCTGATTCATCATTGCTGATTCCTGATTCATCATTCATCATTCCTGATTCCTGATTCATCATTCCTGATTCATCATTCATCATTCCTGATTCATCATTGCTGATTCCTGATTCATCATTCATCATTCCTGATTCCTGATTCATCATTCCTGATTCATCATTCATCATTCCTGATTCATCATTCATCATTCCTGATTCATCATTCCTGTTTCATCATTCCTGATTCCTGATTCCTGATTCATCATTCCTGATTCCTGATTCCTGATTCATCATTCCTGATTCATCATTCCTGATTCATCATTCATCATTCCTGATTCCTGATTCATCATTCCTGATTCAACATTCCTGATTCATCATTCATCATTGCTGATTCATCATTCCTGATTCCTGATTCATCATTCATCATTCCTGATTCCTGATTCATCATTCCTGATTCATCATTCATCATTCCTGATTCATCATTCCTGAATCATCATTCCTGATTCCTGATTCATCATTCCTGATTCCTGATTCCTGATTCCTGATTCATCATTCCTGATTCCTGATTCATCATTCCTGATTCATCATTCCTAATTCATCATTCCTGATTACTGACTCATCATTCATCATTCCTGATTCATCATTCCTTATTCCTGATTCATCATTCCTGATTCTTGATTCCTGATTCATCATTCCTGATTCATCATTCCTGATTCATCATTCCTGATTCATCATTCATCATACCTGATTCATCATTCCTTATTCCTGATTCATCATTCCTGATTCCTGATTCATCATTCATCATTCCTGATTCATCATTCATCATTCATCATTCCTGATTCGTCATTCATCTATGAATTTTCTGGAATCTATGAATTTGTTGGCAAGATGGAATCTCTCCTGATTCATCATTGCTGATTCCTGATTCATCATTCCTGATTCATCATTCATCATTCCTGATTCATCATTGCTGATTCCTGATTCATCATTCATCATTCCTGATTCCTGATTCATCATTCCTGATTCATCATTCATCATTCCTGATTCATCATTCATCATTCCTGATTCATCATTCCTGATTCATCATTCCTTATTCCTGATTCATCATTCATCATTCCTGATTCATCATTCCTGATTCCTGATTCATCATTCCTGATTCCTGATTCCTGATTCATCATTCCTGATTCATCATTCCTGATTCATCATTCATCATTCCTGATTCATCATTCCTGATTCATGATTCACCATTCCTGATTCCTGATTCGTCATTCCTCTTTCCTGATTCATCATTCCTGATTCCTGATACATCATTCATCATTCCTGATTCATCATTCCTGATTCCTGATTCATCATTTTACGGCACATTCAACGTTTTTAAGATTAGCTCGCGGTCAGGAATCTATGAATTTGCTGGAAAGATGGAATCTCTCCGTTTGAGAATTTTACGGCACATTCAACGTTTTTAAGATTAGCTCGCGGTCAGGAATCTATGAATTTGCTGGAAAGATGGAATCTCTCCGTTTGAGAATTTTAAGGCACATTCAACGTTTTTAAGATTAGCTCGCGGTCAGGAATCTATGAATTTGCTGGAAAGATGGAATCTCTCTTTTTGAGAATTTTAAGGCACATTCAACGTTTTTAAGATTAGCTCGCGGTCAGGAATCTATGAATTTGCTGGAAAGATGGAATCTCTCCGTTTGAGAATTTTACGGCACATTCAACGTTTTTAAGATTAGCTCGCGGTCAGGAATCTATGAATTTGCTGGAAAGATGGAATCTCTCCGTTTGAGAATTTTAAGGCACATTCAACGTTTTTAAGATTAGCTCGCGGTCAGGAATCTATGAATTTGCTGGAAAGATGGAATCTCTCCGTTTGAGAATTTTACGGCACATTCAACGTTTTTAAGATTAGCTCGCGGTCAGGAATCTATGAATTTGCTGGAAAGATGGAATCTCTCCGTTTGAGAATTTTACGGCACATTCAACGTTTTTAAGATTAGCTCGCGGTCAGGAATCTATGAATTTGCTGGAAAGATGGAATCTCTCCGTTTGAGAATTTTAAGGCACATTCAACGTTTTTAAGATTAGCTCGCGGTCAGGAATCTATGAATTTGCTGGAAAGATGGAATCTCTCCGTTTGAGAATTTTACGGCACATTCAACGTTTTTAAGATTAGCTCGCGGTCAGGAATCTACGAATTTGCTGGAAAGATGGAATCTCTCCGTTTGAGAATTTTACGGCACATTCAACGTTTTTAAGATTAGCTCGCGGTCAGGAATCTACGAATTTGCTGGAAAGATGGAATCTCTCCGTTTGAGAATTTTAAGGCACATTCAACGTTTTTAAGATTAGCTCGCGGTCAGGAATCTACGAATTTGCTGGAAAGATGGAATCTCTCCGTTTGAGAATTTTAAGGCACATTCAACGTTTTTAAGATTAGCTCGCGGTCAGGAATCTACGAATTTGCTGGAAAGATGGAATCTCTCCGTTTGAGAATTTTACGGCACATTCAACGTTTTTAAGATTAGCTCGCGGTCAGGAATCTATGAATTTGCTGGAAAGATGGAATCTCTCCGTTTGAGAATTTTAAGGCACATTCAACGTTTTTAAGATTAGCTCGCGGTCAGGAATCTAGGAATTTGCTGGAAAGATGGAATCTCTCCGTTTGAGAATTTTAAGGCACATTCAACGTTTTTAAGATTAGCTCGCGGTCAGGAATCTATGAATTTGCTGGAAAGATGGAATCTCTCCGGTTGAGAATTTTACGGCACATTCAACGTTTTTAAGATTAGCTCGCGGTCAGGAATCTATGAATTTGCTGGAAAGATGGAATCTCTCCGTTTGAGAATTTTACGGCACATTCAACGTTTTTAAGATTAGCTCGCGGTCAGGAATCTATGAATTTGCTGGAAAAATGGAATCTCTACGTTTGAGAATTTTATGGCACATTCAACGTTTTTAAGATTAGCTCGCGGTCAGGAATCTATGAATTTGCTGGAAAGATGGAATCTCTCCGTTTGAGAATTTTAAGGCACATTCAACGTTTTTAAGATTAGCTCGCGGTCAGGAATCTATGAATTTGCTGGAAAGATGGAATCTCTCCGTTTGAGAATTTTAAGGCACATTCAACGATTTTAAGATTAGCTCGCGGTCAGGAATCTATGAATTTGCTGGAAAGATGGAATCTCTCCGTTTGAGAATAATTTTAAGTCACATTCAACGTTTTTAAGATTAGCTCGCGGTCAGGAATCTATGAATTTGCTGGAAAGATGGAATCTCTCCGTTTGAGAATAATTTTAAGTCACATTCAACGTTTTTAAGATTAGCTCGCGGTCAGGAATCTATGAATTTGCTGGAAAGATGGAATCTCTCCGTTTGAGAATTTTACGGCACATTCAACGTTTTTAAGATTAGCTCGCGGTCAGGAATCTATGAATTTGCTGGAAAGATGGAATCTCTCCGTTTGAGAATTTTACGGCACATTCAACGTTTTTAAGATTAGCTCGCGGTCAGGAATCTATGAATTTGCTGGAAAGATGGAATCTCTCCGTTTGAGAATTTTACGGCACATTCAACGTTTTTAAGATTAGCTCGCGGTCAGGAATCTATGAATTTGCTGGAAAGATGGAATCTCTCCGTTTGAGAATTTTAAGGCACATTCAACGTTTTTAAGATTAGCTCGCGGTCAGGAATCTATGAATTTGCTGGAAAGATGGAATCTCTCCGTTTGAGAATTTTACGGCACATTCAACGTTTTTAAGATTAGCTCGCGGTCAGAATCTATGAATTTGCTGGAAAGATGGAATCTCTCCGTTTGAGAATTTTACGGCACATTCAACGTTTTTAAGATTAGCTCGCGGTCAGGAATCTATGAATTTGCTGGAAAGATGGAATCTCTCCGTTTGAGAATTTTAAGGCACATTCAACGTTTTTAAGATTAGCTCGCGGTCAGGAATCTATGAATTTGCTGGAAAGAGGGAATCTCTCCGTTTGAGAATTTTAAGGCACATTCAACGTTTTTAAGATTAGCTCGCGGTCAGGAATCTATGAATTTGCTGGAAAGATGGAATCTCTCCGTTTGAGAATAATTTTAAGTCACATTCAACGTTTTTAAGATTAGCTCGCGGTCAGGAATCTATGAATTTGCTGGAAAGATGGAATCTCTCCGTTTGAGAATAATTTTAAGTCACATTCAACGTTTTTAAGATTAGCTCGCGGTCAGGAATCTATGAATTTGCTGGAAAGATGGAATCTCTCCGTTTGAGAATTTTACGGCACATTCAACGTTTTTAAGATTAGCTCGCGGTCAGGAATCTATGAATTTGCTGGAAAGATGGAATCTCTCCGTTTGAGAATTTTACGGCACATTCAACGTTTTTAAGATTAGCTCGCGGTCAGGAATCTATGAATTTGCTGGAAAGATGGAATCTCTCCGTTTGAGAATTTTAAGGCACATTCAACGTTTTTAAGATTAGCTCGCGGTCAGGAATCTATGAATTTGCTGGAAAGATGGAATCTCTCCGTTTGAGAATTTTAAGGCACATTCAACGTTTTTAAGATTAGCTCGCGGTCAGGAATCTATGAATTTGCTGGAAAGATGGAATCTCTCCGTTTGAGAATTTTGCGGCACATTCAACGTTTTTAAGATTAGCTCGCGGTCAGGAATCTATGAATTTGCTGGAAAGAGGGAATCTCTCCGTTTGAGAATTTTAAGGCACATTCAACGTTTTTAAGATTAGCTCGAGGTCAGGAATCTATGAATTTGCTGGAAAGATGGAATCTCTCCGTTTGAGAATAATTTTAAGTCACATTCAACGTTTTTAAGATTAGCTCGCGGTCAGGAATCTATGAATTTGCTGGAAAGATGGAATCTCTCCGTTTGAGAATAATTTTAAGTCACATTCAACGTTTTTAAGATTAGCTCGCGGTCAGGAATCTATGAATTTGCTGGAAAGATGGAATCTCTCCGTTTGAGAATTTTACGGCACATTCAACGTTTTTAAGATTAGCTCGCGGTCAGGAATCTATGAATTTGCTGGAAAGATGGAATCTCTCCGTTTGAGAATTTTACGGCACATTCAACGTTTTTAAGATTAGCTCGCGGTCAGGAATCTATGAATTTGCTGGAAAGATGGAATCTCTCCGTTTGAGAATTTTACGGCACATTCAACGTTTTTAAGATTAGCTCGCGGTCAGGAATCTATGAATTTGCTGGAAAGATGGAATCTCTCCGTTTGAGAATTTTAAGGCACATTCAACGTTTTTAAGATTAGCTCGCGGTCAGGAATCTATGAATTTGCTGGAAAGATGGAATCTCTCCGTTTGAGAATTTTACGGCACATTCAACGTTTTTAAGATTAGCTCGCGGTCAGGAATCTATGAATTTGCTGGAAAGATGGAATCTCTCCGTTTGAGAATTTTAAGGCACATTCAACGTTTTTAAGATTAGCTCGCGGTCAGGAATCTATGAATTTGCTGGAAAGATGGAATCTCTCCGTTTGAGAATTTTACGGCACATTCAACGTTTTTAAGATTAGCTCGCGGTCAGAATCTATGAATTTGCTGGAAAGATGGAATCTCTCCGTTTGAGAATTTTACGGCACATTCAACGTTTTTAAGATTAGCTCGCGGTCAGGAATCTATGAATTTGCTGGAAAGATGGAATCTCTCCGTTTGAGAATTTTAAGGCACATTCAACGTTTTTAAGATTAGCTCGCGGTCAGGAATCTATGAATTTGCTGGAAAGAGGGAATCTCTCCGTTTGAGAATTTTAAGGCACATTCAACGTTTTTAAGATTAGCTCGCGGTCAGGAATCTATGAATTTGCTGGAAAGATGGAATCTCTCCGTTTGAGAATAATTTTAAGTCACATTCAACGTTTTTAAGATTAGCTCGCGGTCAGGAATCTATGAATTTGCTGGAAAGATGGAATCTCTCCGTTTGAGAATAATTTTACGGCACATTCAACGTTTTTAAGATTAGCTCGCGGTCAGGAATCTATGAATTTGCTGGAAAGATGGAATCTCTCCGTTTGAGAATTTTACGGCACATTCAACGTTTTTAAGATTAGCTCGCGGTCAGGAATCTATGAATTTGCTGGAAAGATGGAATCTCTCCGTTTGAGAATTTTAAGGCACATTCAACGTTTTTAAGATTAGCTCGCGGTCAGGAATCTATGAATTTGCTGGAAAGATGGAATCTCTCCGTTTGAGAATTTTAAGGCACATTCAACGTTTTTAAGATTAGCTCGCGGTCAGGAATCTATGAATTTGCTGGAAAGATGGAATCTCTCCGTTTGAGAATTTTGCGGCACATTCAACGTTTTTAAGATTAGCTCGCGGTCAGGAATCTATGAATTTGCTGGAAAGAGGGAATATCTCCGTTTGAGAATTTTAAGGCACATTCAACGTTTTTAAGATTAGCTCGAGGTCAGGAATCTATGAATTTGCTGGAAAGATGGAATCTCTCCGTTTGAGAATAATTTTAAGTCACATTCAACGTTTTTAAGATTAGCTCGCGGTCAGGAATCTATGAATTTGCTGGAAAGATGGAATCTCTCCGTTTGAGAATAATTTTAAGTCACATTCAACGTTTTTAAGATTAGCTCGCGGTCAGGAATCTATGAATTTGCTGGAAAGATGGAATCTCTCCGTTTGAGAATTTTACGGCACATTCAACGTTTTTAAGATTAGCTCGCGGTCAGGAATCTATGAATTTGCTGGAAAGATGGAATCTCTCCGTTTGAGAATTTTACGGCACATTCAACGTTTTTAAGATTAGCTCGCGGTCAGGAATCTATGAATTTGCTGGAAAGATGGAATCTCTCCGTTTGAGAATTTTACGGCACATTCAACGTTTTTAAGATTAGCTCGCGGTCAGGAATCTATGAATTTGCTGGAAAGATGGAATCTCTCCGTTTGAGAATTTTAAGGCACATTCAACGTTTTTAAGATTAGCTCGCGGTCAGGAATCTATGAATTTGCTGGAAAGATGGAATCTCTCCGTTTGAGAATTTTAAGGCACATTCAACGTTTTTAAGATTAGCTCGCGGTCAGGAATCTATGAATTTGCTGGAAAGATGGAATCTCTCCGTTTGAGAATTTTACGGCACATTCAACGTTTTTAAGATTAGCTCGCGGTCAGAATCTATGAATTTGCTGGAAAGATGGAATCTCTCCGTTTGAGAATTTTACGGCACATTCAACGTTTTTAAGATTAGCTCGCGGTCAGGAATCTATGAATTTGCTGGAAAGATGGAATCTCTCCGTTTGAGAATTTTGCGGCACATTCAACGTTTTTAAGATTAGCTCGCGGTCAGGAATCTATGAATTTGCTGGAAAGAGGGAATCTCTCCGTTTGAGAATTTTAAGGCACATTCAACGTTTTTAAGATTAGCTCGCGGTCAGGAATCTATGAATTTGCTGGAAAGATGGAATCTCTCCGTTTGAGAATTTTACGGCACATTCAACGTTTTTAAAATTAGCTCCCGGTCAGGAATCTATGAATTTGCTGGAAAGATGGAATCTCTCCGTTTGAGAATTTTACGGCACATTCAACGTTTTTAAGATTAGCTCGCGGTCAGGAATCTATGAATTTGCTGGAAAGATGGAATCTCTCCGTTTGAGAATTTTGCCGCACATTCAACGTTTTTAAGATTAGCTCGCGGTCAGGAATCTATGAATTTGCTGGAAAGAAGGAATCTCTCTTTTTGAGAATTTTGCGGCACATTCAACGTTTTTAAGATTAGCTCGCGGTCAGGAATCTAGGAATTTGCTGGAAAGATGGAATCTCTCCGTTTGAGAATTTTAAGGCACATTCAACGTTTTTAAGATTAGCTCGCGGTCAGGAATCTATGAATTTGCTGGAAAGATGGAATCTCTCCATTTGAGAATTTTAAGGCACATTCAACGTTTTTAAGATTAGCTCGCGGTCAGGAATCTATGAATTTGCTGGAAAGATGGAATCTCTCCGTTTGAGAATTTTCCGGCACATTCAACGTTTTTAATATTAGCTCGCGGTCGGGAATCTATGAATTTGCTGGAAAGAAGGAATCTCTCCGTTTGAGAATTTTAAGGCACAATCAACGTTTTTAAGATTAGCTCGCGATCACGAATCTATGAATTTGCTGGAAAGATGGAATCTCTCCGTTTGAGAATTATACGGCACATTCAACGTTTTTAAGATTAGCTCGCGGTCAGGAATCTATGAATTTGCTGGAAAGATGGAATCTCTCCGGTTGAGAATTTTAAGGCACATTGAACGTTTTTAATTCATCATTCCTGAATCCTGATTCCTGATTCATTATTCCTGATTCATTATTCCTGATTCATCATTCATCATTCCTGATTCATCATTCCTGATTCCTGATTCCTGATTCATCATTCCTGATTCATCATTCCTGATTCGTCATTCGTCATTCCTGATTCATCATTCCTGATTCCTGATTCATCATTCATGATTCCTGATTCATCATTCCTGATTCCTGATTCATCTCGCGGTCAGGAATCTATGAATTTGCTGGAAAGATGGAATCTCTCCGGTTGAGAATTTTAAGGCACATTGAACGTTTTGAATTCATCATTCCTGATTCCTGATTCCTGATTCATTATTCCTGATTCATTATTCCTGATTCATCATTCATCATTCCTGATTCATCATTCCTGATTCCTGATTCCTGATTCATCATTCCTGATTCATCATTCCTGATTCATCATTCGTCATTCCTGATTCATCATTCCTGATTCCTGATTCATCATTCATGATTCCTGATTCATCATTCCTGATTCCTGATTCATCATTCCTGATTCCTGATTCATCATTCCTGATTCCTGATTCATCATTCCTGATTCATGATTCACCATTCCTGATTCCTGATTCATCATTCCTCTTTCCTGATTCATCATTCCTGATTCCTGATTCATCATTCCTGATTCCTGATTCATCATTCCTCATTCCTGATTCATCAATCCTCATTCCTGATTCATCATTCCTGATTCCTGATTGATCATTCCTCTTTCCTGATTGATCATTCCTCATTCCTGATTCATCATTCCTGATTCCTGATTCATCATTCCTGATTCCTGATTCATCACTCCTGATTCCTGATTCCTGATTCATCATTCCTGATTCATCATTCCTGATTCATCATTCCTGATTCCTGATTCATCATTGCTGATTCCTGATTCATCATTCATCATTCCTGATTCCTGATTCATCATTCCTGATTCATCATTCCTGATTCCTGATTCATCATTCCTGATTCATGATTCACCATTCCTGATTCCTGATTCATCATTCCTCTTTCCTGATTCATCATTCCTGATTCCTGATTCATCATTCATCATTCCTGATTCCTGATTCATCATTCCTGATTCATCATTGCTGATTCCTGATTCATCATTCATCATTCCTGATTCCTGATTCTTCATTCCTGATTCATCATTCATCATTCCTGATTCATCATTCAACATTCCTGATTCATCATTGCTGATTCCTGATTCATCATTCCTGATTCCTGATTCATCATTCCTGATTCATCATTCATCATTCCTGATTCATCATTCCTGATTCCTGATTCATCATTCCTTATTCCTGATTCATCATTCCTGATTCCTGATTCATCATTCCTGATTCCTGATTCATCATTCCTGATTCCTGATTCATCATTCCTGATTCATCATTCCTGATTCATCATTCCTGATTCATGATTCACCATTCCTGATTCCTGATTCGTCATTCCTCTTTCCTGATTCATCATTCCTGATTCCTGATACATCATTCATCATTCCTGATTCATCATTCCTGATTCCTGATTCATCATTCCTGATTCCTGATTCATCATTTATCATTCCTGATTCATCATTCCTCATTCCTGAATCATCATTCCTCATTCCTGATTGATCATTCCTCATTCCTGATTGATCATTCCTCATTCCTGATTCATCATTCCTGATTCTTGATTCATCATTCCTGATTCCTGATTAATCACTCCTGATTCCTGATTCCTGATTCATCATTCCTGATTCCTCATTCCTGATTCATCATTCATCATTCCTGATTCATCATTCCTGATTTCTGATTCATCATTGCTGATTCCTGATTCATCATTCATCATTCCTGATTCCTGATTCATCATTCATCATTCCTGATTCCTGATTCATCATTCCTGATTCATCATTCATCATTCCTGATTCATCATTCATCATTCCTGATTCATCATTGCTGATTCCTGATTCATCATTCATCATTCCTGATTCCTGATTCATCATTCCTGATTCATCATTCATCATTCCTGATTCATCATTGCTGATTCCTGATTCATCATTCATCATTCCTGATTCCTGATTCATCATTCCTGATTCATCATTCATCATTCCTGATTCATCATTCATCATTCCTGATTCATCATTCCTGATTCATCATTCCTGATTCCTGATTCATCATTCCTGATTCCTGATTCCTCATTCATCATTCCTGATTCATCATTCCTGATTCATCATTCAACATTCCTGATTCATCATTCCTGATTCATGATTCACCATTCCTGATTCCTGATTCGTCATTCCTCTTTCCTGATTCATCATTCCTGATTCCTAATACATCATTCATCATTCCTGATTCATCATTCCTGATTCCTGATTCATCATTCCTGATTCCTGATTCATCATTCCTGATTCATCATTCCTCATTCCTGATTCATCATTCCTGATTCCTGATTGATCATTCCTCATTCCTGATTGATCATTCCTCATTCCTGATTCATCATTCCTGATTCTTGATTCATCATTCCTGATTCCTGATTAATCACTCCTGATTCCTGATTCCTGATTCATCATTCCTGATTCCTCATTCCTGATTCATCATTCATCATTCCTGATTCATCATTCCTGATTTCTGATTCATCATTGCTGATTCCTGATTCATCATTCATCATTCCTGATTCCTGATTCATCATTCCTGATTCATCATTCATCATTCCTGATTCATCATTCATCATTCCTGATTCGTCATTCATCATTCCTGATTCATCATTCCTGATTCCTGATTCCTGATTCATCATTCCTGATTCCTGATTCCTGATTCATCATTCCTGATTCATCATTCCTGATTCATCATTCATCATTCCTGATTCCTGATTCATCATTCCTGATTCATCATTCCTGATTCATCATTCATCATTGCTGATTCATCATTCCCTATTCCTGATTCATCATTCATCATTCCTGATTCCTGATTCATCATTCCTGATTCATCATTCATCATTCCTGATTCATCATTCCTGAATCATCATTCCTGATTCCTGATTCATCATTCCTGATTCCTGATTCATCATTCCTGATTCATCATTCCTAATTCATCATTCCTGATTACTGACTCATCATTCATCATTCCTGATTCATCATTCCTTATTCCTGATTCATCATTCCTGATTCTTGATTCCTGATTCATCATTCCTGATTCATCATTCCTGATTCATCATTCCTGATTCATCATTCATCATACCTGATTCATCATTCCTTATTCCTGATTCATCATTCCTGATTCCTGATTCATCATTCATCATTCCTGATTCATCATTCATCATTCATCATTCCTGATTCGTCATTCATCTATGAATTTTCTGGAATCTATGAATTTGCTGGCAAGATGGAATCTCTCCTGATTCATCATTCCTGATTCCTGATTCATCATTCCTGATTCATCATTCATCATTCCTGATTCATCATTGCTGATTCCTGATTCATCATTCATCATTCCTGATTCCTGATTCATCATTCCTGATTCATCATTCATCATTCCTGATTCATCATTCATCATTCCTGATTCATCATTCCTGATTCATCATTCCTTATTCCTGATTCATCATTCATCATTCCTGATTCATCATTCCTGATTCCTGATTCATCATTCCTGATTCCTGATTCCTGATTCATCATTCCTGATTCATCATTCCTGATTCATCATTCATCATTCCTGATTCATCATTCCTGATTCATGATTCACCATTCCTGATTCCTGATTCGTCATTCCTCTTTCCTGATTCATCATTCCTGATTCCTGATACATCATTCATCATTCCTGATTCATCATTCCTGATTCCTGATTCATCATTGCTGATTCCTGATTCATCATTCATCATTCCTGATTCCTGATTCATCATTCCTGATTCATCATTCATCATTCCTGATTCATCATTGCTGATTCCTGATTCATCATTCCTGATTCCTGATTCATCATTCCTGATTCATGATTCACCATTCCTGATTCCTGATTCATCATTCCTCTTTCCTGATTCATCATTCCTGATTCCTGATTCATCATTCATCATTCCTGATTCATGATTCATCATTCCTGATTCATCATTCATCATTCCTGATTCATCATTGCTGATTCCTGATTCATCATTCCTGATTCCTGATTCATCATTCTTGTTTCATGATTCACCATTCCTGATTCCTGATTCATCATTCCTCTTTCCTGATTCATCATTCCTGATTCCTGATTCATCATTCCTGATTCCTGATTCATCATTCCTCATTCCTGATTCATCAATCCTCATTCCTGATTCATCATACCTGACTCCTGATTGATCATTCCTCTTTCCTGATTGATCATTCCTGATTCCTGATCTATCATTCCTGATTCCTGATTGATCATTCCTGATTCCTGATTAATCACTCCTGATTCCTGATTCCTGATTCCTGATTCATCATTGTTGATTCATGATTCACCATTCCTGATTCCTGATTCGTCATTCCTCTTTCCTGATTCATCATTCCTGATTCCTGATACATCATTCATCATTCCTGATTCATCATTCCTGATTCCTGATTCATCATTCCTGATTCCTGATTCATCATTCATCATTCCTGATTCATCATTCCTCATTCCTGATTCATCATTCCTGATTCCTGATTGATCATTCCTCATTCCTGATTGATCATTCCTCATTCCTGATTCATCATTCCTGATTCTTGATTCATCATTCCTGATTGCTGATTAATCACTCCTGATTGCTGATTCCTGATTCATCATTCCTGATTCCTGATTCCTGATTCATCATTCATCATTCCTGATTCATCATTCCTGATTTCTGATTCATCATTGCTGATTCCTGATTCATCATTCATCATTCCTGATTCCTGATTCATCATTCCTGATTCATCATTCATCATTCCTGATTCATCATTCATCATTCCTGCTTCATCATTGCTGATTCCTGATTGATCATTCATCATTCCTGATTCCTGATTCATCATTCCTGATTCATCATTCATCATTCCTGATTCATCATTCATCATTCCTGATTCATCATTCCTTATTCCTGATTCATCATTCATCATTCCTGATTCATCATTCCTGATTCCTGATTCATCATTCCTGATTCCTGATTCATCATTCCTGATTCATCATTCCTGATTCATCATTCATCATTCCTGATTCAGCATTCCTGATTCATCATTCACCATTCCTGATTCCTGATTCGTCATTCCTCTTTCCTGATTCATCATTCCTGATTCCTGATACATCATTCATCATTCCTGATTCATCATTCCTGATTCCTGATTCATCATTCCTGATTCCTGATTCATCATTCATCATTCCTGATTCATCATTCCTCATTCCTGATTCATCATTCCTCATTCCTGATTGATCATTCCTCATTCCTGATTGATCATTCCTCATTCCTGATTCATCATTCCTGATTCTTGATTCATCATTCCTCATTCCTGATTAATCACTCCTGATTCCTGATTCCTGATTCATCATTCCTGATTCCTCATTCCTGATTCATCATTCATCATTCCTGATTCATCATTCCTGATTTCTGATTCATCATTGCTGATTCCTGATTCATCATTCATCATTCCTGATTCCTGATTCATCATTCATCATTCCTGATTCCTGATTCATCATTCCTGATTCATCATTCATCATTCCTGATTCATCATTGCTGATTCCTGATTCATCATTGCTGATTCCTGATTCATCATTCATCATTCCTGATTCCTGATTCATCATTCCTAATTCATCATTCATCATTCCTGATTCATCATTGCTGATTCCTGATTCATCATTCATCATTCCTGATTCCTGATTCATCATTCCTGATTCATCATTCATCATTCCTGATTCATCATTCATCATTCCTGATTCATCATTCCTGATTCATCATTCCTTATTCCTGATTCATCATTCATCATTCTTGATTCATCATTCCTGATTCCTGATTCATCATTCCTGATTCCTGATTCCTGATTCATCATTCCTGATTCATCATTCCTGATTCATCATTCATCATTCCTGATTCATCATTCCTGATTCCTGATTCACCATTCCTGATTCCTGATTCGTCATTCCTCTTTCCTGATTCATCATTCCTGATTCCTGATACATCATTCATCATTCCTGATTCATCATTCCTGATTCCTGATTCATCATTCCTGATTCCTGATTCATCATTCCTGATTCATCATTCCTCATTCCTGATTCATCATTCCTGATTCCTGATTGATCATTCCTCATTCCTGATTGATCATTCCTCATTCCTGATTCATCATTCCTGATTCTTGATTCATCATTCCTGATTCCTGATTAATCACTCCTGATTCCTGATTCCTGATTCATCATTCCTGATTCCTCATTCCTGATTCATCATTCATCATTCCTGATTCATCATTCCTGATTTCTGATTCATCATTGCTGATTCCTGATTCATCATTCATCATTCCTGATTCCTGATTCATCATTCCTGATTCATCATTCATCATTCCTGATTCATCATTCATCATTCCTGATTCGTCATTCATCATTCCTGATTCATCATTCCTGATTCCTGATTCCTGATTCATCATTCCTGATTCCTGATTCCTGATTCATCATTCCTGATTCATCATTCCTGATTCATCATTCATCATTCCTCATTCCTGATTCATCATTCCTGATTCATCATTCCTGATTCATCATTCATCATTCCTGATTCATCATTCCTGATTCCTGATTCCTGATTCATCATTCATCATTCCTGATTCCTGATTCATCATTCCTGATTCATCATTCATCATTCCTGATTCATCATTCCTGAATCATCATTCCTGATTCCTGATTCATCATTCCTGATTCCTGATTCATCATTCCTGATTCATCATTCCTAATTCATCATTCCTAATTACTGCCTCATCATTCATCATTCCTGATTCATCATTCCTTATTCCTGATTCATCATTCCTGATTCTTGATTCCTGATTCATCATTCCTGATTCATCATTCATCATTCCTGATTCATCATTCATCATTCCTGATTCATCATTCCTTATTCCTGATTCATCATTCATCATTCCTGATTCATCATTCCTGATTCCTGATTCATCATTCCTGATTCCTGATTCATCATTCCTGATTCATCATTCCTGATTCATCATTCATCATTCCTGATTCATCATTCCTGATTCATCATTCACCATTCCTGATTCCTGATTCGTCATTCCTCTTTCCTGATTCATCATTCCTGATTCCTGATACATCATTCATCATTCCTGATTCATCATTCCTGATTCCTGATTCATCATTCCTGATTCCTGATTCATCATTCATCATTCCTGATTCATCATTCCTCATTCCTGATTCATCATTCCTCATTCCTGATTGATCATTCCTCATTCCTGATTGATCATTCCTCATTCCTGATTCATCATTCCTGATTCTTGATTCATCATTCCTCATTCCTGATTAATCACTCCTGATTCCTGATTCCTGATTCATCATTCCTGATTCCTCAATCCTGATTCATCATTCATCATTCCTGATTCATCATTCCTGATTTCTGATTCATCATTGCTGATTCCTGATTCATCATTCATCATTCCTGATTCCTGATTCATCATTCATCATTCCTGATTCATCATTCCTGATTCATCATTCATCATTCCTGATTCATCATTCATCATTCCTGATTCATCATTGCTGATTCCTGATTCATCATTCATCATTCCTGATTCCTGATTCATCATTCCTGATTCATCATTCATCATTCCTGATTCATCATTGCTGATTCCTGATTCATCATTCATCATTCCTGATTCCTGATTCATCATTCCTGATTCATCATTCATCATTCCTGATTCATCATTCATCATTCCTGATTCATCATTCCTGATTCATCATTCCTTATTCCTGATTCATCATTCATCATTCCTGATTCATCATTCCTGATTCCTGATTCATCATTCCTGATTCCTGATTCCTGATTCATCATTCCTGATTCATCATTCCTGATTCATCATTCATCATTCCTGATTCATCATTCCTGATTCCTGATTCACCATTCCTGATTCCTGATTCGTCATTCCTCTTTCCTGATTCATCATTCCTGATTCCTGATACATCATTCATCATTCCTGATTCATCATTCCTGATTCCTGATTCATCATTCCTGATTCCTGATTCATCATTCCTGATTCATCATTCCTCATTCCTGATTCATCATTCCTGATTCCTGATTGATCATTCCTCATTCCTGATTGATCATTCCTCATTCCTGATTCATCATTCCTGATTCTTGATTCATCATTCCTGATTCCTGATTAATCACTCCTGATTCCTGATTCCTGATTCATCATTCCTGATTCCTCATTCCTGATTCATCATTCATCATTCCTGATTCATCATTCCTGATTTCTGATTCATCATTGCTGATTCCTGATTCATCATTCATCATTCCTGATTCCTGATTCATCATTCCTGATTCATCATTCATCATTCCTGATTCATCATTCATCATTCCTGATTCGTCATTCATCATTCCTGATTCATCATTCCTGATTCCTGATTCCTGATTCATCATTCCTGATTCCTGATTCCTGATTCATCATTCCTGATTCATCATTCCTGATTCATCATTCATCATTCCTGATTCCTGATTCATCATTCCTGATTCATCATTCCTGATTCATCATTCATCATTCCTGATTCATCATTCCTGATTCCTGATTCCTGATTCATCATTCATCATTCCTGATTCCTGATTCATCATTCCTGATTCATCATTCATCATTCCTGATTCATCATTCCTGAATCATCATTCCTGATTCCTGATTCATCATTCCTGATTCCTGATTCATCATTCCTGATTCATCATTCCTAATTCATCATTCCTAATTACTGCCTCATCATTCATCATTCCTGATTCATCATTCCTTATTCCTGATTCATCATTCCTGATTCTTGATTCCTGATTCATCATTCCTGATTCATCATTCCTGATTCATCATTCCTGATTCATCATTCATCATACCTGATTCATCATTCCTTATTCCTGATTCATCATTCCTGATTCCTGATTCATCATTCATCATTCCTGATTCATCATTCATCATTCATCATTCCTGATTCGTCATTCATCTATGAATTTTCTGGAATCTATGAATTTGCTGGCAAGATGGAATCTCTCCTGATTCATCATTCCTGATTCATCATTCATCATTCCTGATTCATCATTCCTGATTTCTGATTCATCATTGCTGATTCCTGATTCATCATTCATCATTCCTGATTCATCATTGCTGATTCCTGATTCATCATTCATCATTCCTGATTCCTGATTCATCATTCCTGATTCATCATTCATCATTCCTGATTCATCATTCATCATTCCTGATTCATCATTCCTGATTCATCATTCCTTATTCCTGATTCATCATTCATCATTCCTGATTCATCATTCCTGATTCCTGATTCATCATTCCTGATTCCTGATTCCTGATTCATCATTCCTCATTCCTGATTCATCAATCCTCATTCCTGATTCATCATTCCTGATTCCTGATTGATCATTCCTCTTTCCTGATTGATCATTCCTCATTCCTGATTCATCATTCCTGATTCCTAATTCATCATTCCTGATTCCTGATTCATCACTCCTGATTTCTGATTCCTGATACCTGATTCATCATTCATCATTCCTGATTCATCATTCCTGATTCCTGATTCCTGATTCATCATTCATCATTCCTGATTCCTGATTCATCATTCCTGATTCATCATTCATCATTCCTGATTCATCATTCCTGAATCATCATTCCTGATTCCTGATTCATCATTCCTGATTCCTGATTCATCATTCCTGATTCATCATTCCTAATTCATCATTCCTGATTACTGCCTCATCATTCATCATTCCTGATTCATCATTCCTTATTCCTGATTCATCATTCCTGATTCTTGATTCCTGATTCATCATTCCTGATTCATCATTCCTGATTCATCATTCCTGATTCATCATTCATCATACCTGATTCATCATTCCTTATTCCTGATTCATCATTCCTGATTCCTGATTCATCATTCATCATTCCTGATTCATCATTCATCATTCATCATTCCTGATTCGTCATTCATCTATGAATTTTCTGGAATCTATGAATTTGCTGGCAAGATGGAATCTCTCCTGATTCATCATTCCTGATTCATCATTCATCATTCCTGATTCATCATTCCTGATTTCTGATTCATCATTGCTGATTCCTGATTCATCATTCATCATTCCTGATTCATCATTGCTGATTCCTGATTCATCATTCATCATTCCTGATTCCTGATTCATCATTCCTGATTCATCATTCATCATTCCTGATTCATCATTCATCATTCCTGATTCATCATTCCTGATTCATCATTCCTTATTCCTGATTCATCATTCATCATTCCTGATTCATCATTCCTGATTCCTGATTCATCATTCCTGATTCCTGATTCCTGATTCATCATTCCTCATTCCTGATTCATCAATCCTCATTCCTGATTCATCATTCCTGATTCCTGATTGATCATTCCTCTTTCCTGATTGATCATTCCTCATTCCTGATTCATCATTCCTGATTCCTAATTCATCATTCCTGATTCCTGATTCATCACTCCTGATTTCTGATTCCTGATACCTGATTCATCATTGCTGATTCCTGATTCATCATTGCTGATTCCTGATTCATCATTCATCATTCCTGATTCCTGATTCATCATTCCTGATTCATCATTCATCATTCCTGATTCATCATTGCTGATTCCTGATTCATCATTCATCATTCCTGATTCCTGATTCATCATTACTGATTCCTGATTCATCATTCCTGATTCACCATTCCTGATTCATCATTCCTGATTCCTGTTTCATCATTCCTGATTCCTGATTCATCATTCCTGATTCATGATTCACCATTCCTGATTCCTGATTCTTCATTCCTCTTTCCTGATTCATCATTCCTGATTCCTGATACATCATTCATCATTCCTGATTCATCATTCCTGATTCCTGATTCATCATTCCTGATTCCTGATTCATCACTCCTGATTTCTGATTCCTGATTCCTGATTCATCATTCCTGATTCATAATTCCTGATTCCTGATTCATCATTGCTGATTCGTGATTCATCATTCATCATTCCTAATTCCTGATTCATCATTCCTGATTCATCATTCATCATTCCTGATTCATCATTGCTGATTCCTGATTCATCATTCCTGATTCCTGATTCATCATTCCTGATTCATGATTCACCATTCCTGATTCCTGATTCATCATTCCTCTTTCCTGATTCATCATTCCTGATTCCTGATTCATCATTCATCATTCCTGATTCATGATTCATCATTCATCATTCCTGATTCAGCATTGCTGATTCCTGATTCATCATTCCTGATTCCTGATTCATCATTCTTGATTCATGATTCACCATTCCTGATTCCTGATTCATCATTCCTCTTTCCTGATTCATCATTCCTGATTCCTGATTCATCATTCCCGATTCCTGATTCCTCATTCCTCATTCCTGATTCATCAATCCTCATTCCTGATTCATCATACCTGACTCCTGATTGATCATTCCTCTTTCCTGATTGATCATTCCTGATTCCTGATTGATCATTCCTGATTCCTGATTGATCATTCCTGATTCCTGATTAATCACTCCTGATTCCTGATTCCTGATTCCTGATTCATCGTTGCTGATTCCTGATTCATCATTGCTGATTCCTGATTCATCATTCCTGATTCTTGATTCCTGATTCATCATTCCTGATTCATCATTCCTGATTCATCATTCCTGATTCATCATTCATCATACCTGATTCATCATTCCTTATTCCTGATTCATCATTCCTGATTCCTGATTCATCATTCATCATTCCTGATTCATCATTCATCATTCATCATTCCTGATTCGTCATTCATCTATGAATTTTCTGGAATCTATGAATTTGCTGGCAAGATGGAATCTCTCCTGATTCATCATTCCTGATTCCTGATTCATCATTCCTGATTCATCATTCATCATTCCTGATTCATCATTGCTGATTCCTGATTCATCATTCATCATTCCTGATTCCTGATTCATCATTCCTGATTCATCATTCATCATTCCTGATTCATCATTCATCATTCCTGATTCATCATTCCTGATTCATCATTCCTTATTCCTGATTCATCATTCATCATTCCTGATTCCTGATTCATCACTCCTGATTTCTGATTCCTGATACCTGATTCATCATTGCTGATTCCTGATTCATCATTGCTGATTCCTGATTCATCATTCATCATTCCTGATTCCTGATTCATCATTCCTGATTCATCATTCATCATTCCTGATTCATCATTGCTGATTCCTGATTCATCATTCATCATTCCTGATTCCTGATTCATCATTACTGATTCCTGATTCATCATTCCTGATTCACCATTCCTGATTCATCACTCCTGATTTCTGATTCCTGATACCTGATTAATCATTGCTGATTCCTGATTCATCATTGCTGATTCCTGATTCATCATTCATCATTCCTGATTCCTGATTCATCATTCCTGATTCATCATTCATCATTCCTGATTCATCATTGCTGATTCCTGATTCATCATTCATCATTCCTGATTCCTGATTCATCATTACTGATTCCTGATTCATCATTCCTGATTCACCATTCCTGATTCATCATTCCTGATTCCTGTTTCATCATTCCTGATTCCTGATTCATCATTCCTGATTCATGATTCACCATTCCTGATTCCTGATTCTTCATTCCTCTTTCCTGATTCATCATTCCTGATTCCTGATACATCATTCATCATTCCTGATTCATCATTCCTGATTCCTGATTCATCATTCCTGATTCCTGATTCATCACTCCTGATTTCTGATTCCTGATTCCTGATTCATCATTCCTGATTCATAATTCCTGATTCCTGATTCATCATTGCTGATTCGTGATTCATCATTCATCATTCCTAATTCCTGATTCATCATTCCTGATTCATCATTCATCATTCCTGATTCATCATTGCTGATTCCTGATTCATCATTCCTGATTCCTGATTCATCATTCCTGATTCATGATTCACCATTCCTGATTCCTGATTCATCATTCCTCTTTCCTGATTCATCATTCCTGATTCCTGATTCATCATTCATCATTCCTGATTCATGATTCATCATTCCTCATTCCTGATTCATCAATCCTCATTCCTGATTCATCATACCTGACTCCTGATTGATCATTCCTCTTTCCTGATTGATCATTCCTGATTCCTGATTGATCATTCATCATTCCTGATTCATCATTCATCATTCATCATTCCTGATTCGTCATTCATCTATGAATTTTCTGGAATCTATGAATTTGCTGGCAAGATGGAATCTCTCCTGATTCATCATTCCTGATTCATCATTCATCATTCCTGATTCATCATTCCTGATTTCTGATTCATCATTGCTGATTCCTGATTCATCATTCATCATTCCTGATTCATCATTGCTGATTCCTGATTCATCATTCATCATTCCTGATTCCTGATTCATCATTCCTGATTCATCATTCATCATTCCTGATTCATCATTCATCATTCCTGATTCATCATTCCTGATTCATCATTCCTTATTCCTGATTCATCATTCATCATTCCTGATTCATCATTCCTGATTCCTGATTCATCATTCCTGATTCCTGATTCCTGATTCATCATTCCTCATTCCTGATTCATCAATCCTCATTCCTGATTCATCATTCCTGATTCCTGATTGATCATTCCTCTTTCCTGATTGATCATTCCTGATTCCTGATACATCATTCATCATTCCTGATTCATCATTCCTGATTCCTGATTCATCATTCCTGATTCCTGATTCATCATTCCTGATTCATCATTCCTCATTCCTGATTCATCATTCCTGATTCCTGATTGATCATTCCTCATTCCTGATTGATCATTCCTCATTCTTGATTCATCATTCCTGATTCTTGATTCATCATTCCTGATTCCTGATTAATCACTCCTGATTCCTGATTCCTGATTCATCATTCCTGATTCCTCATTCCTGATTCATCATTCATCATTCCTGATTCATCATTCCTGATTTCTGATTCATCATTGCTGATTCCTGATTCATCATTCATCATTCCTGATTCCTGATTCATCATTCCTGATTCATCATTCATCATTCCTGATTCATCATTCATCATTCCTGATTCGTCATTCATCATTCCTGATTCATCATTCCTGATTCCTGATTCCTGATTCATCATTCCTGATTCCTGATTCCTGATTCATCATTCCTGATTCATCATTCCTGATTCATCATTCATCATTCCTGATTCCTGATTCATCATTCCTGATTCATCATTCCTGATTCATCATTCATCATTCCTGATTCATCATTCCTGATTCCTGATTCCTGATTCATCATTCATCATTCCTGATTCCTGATTCATCATTCCTGATTCATCATTCATCATTCCTGATTCATCATTCCTGAATCATCATTCCTGATTCCTGATTCATCATTCCTGATTCCTGATTCATCATTCCTGATTCATCATTCCTAATTCATCATTCCTAATTACTGCCTCATCATTCATCATTCCTGATTCATCATTCCTTATTCCTGATTCATCATTCCTGATTCTTGATTCCTGATTCATCATTCCTGATTCATCATTCCTGATTCATCATTCCTGATTCATCATTCATCATACCTGATTCATCATTCCTTATTCCTGATTCATCATTCCTGATTCCTGATTCATCATTCATCATTCCTGATTCATCATTCATCATTCATCATTCCTGATTCGTCATTCATCTATGAATTTTCTGGAATCTATGAATTTGCTGGCAAGATGGAATCTCTCCTGATTCATCATTCCTGATTCATCATTCATCATTCCTGATTCATCATTCCTGATTTCTGATTCATCATTGCTGATTCCTGATTCATCATTCATCATTCCTGATTCATCATTGCTGATTCCTGATTCATCATTCATCATTCCTGATTCCTGATTCATCATTCCTGATTCATCATTCATCATTCCTGATTCATCATTCATCATTCCTGATTCATCATTCCTGATTCATCATTCTTATTCCTGATTCATCATTCATCATTCCTGATTCATCATTCTGATTCCTGATTCATCATTCCTGATTCCTGATTCCTGATTCATCATTCCTCATTCCTGATTCATCAATCCTCATTCTGATTCATCATTCCTGATTCCTGATTGATCATTCCTCTTTCCTGATTGATCATTCCTCATTCCTGATTCATCATTCCTGATTCCTAATTCATCATTCCTGATCCTGATTCATCACTCCTGATTTCTGATTCCTGATACCTGATTCATCATTCATCATTCCTGATTCATCATTCCTGATTCCTGATTCCTGATTCATCATTCATCATTCCTGATTCCTGATTCATCATTCCTGATTCATCATTCATCATTCCTGATTCATCATTCCTGATCATCATTCCTGATTCCTGATTCATCATCCTGATTCCTGATTCATCATTCCTGATTCATCATTCCTAATTCATCATTCCTGATTACTGCCTCATCATTCATCATTCCTGATTCATCATTCCTTATTCCTGATTCATCATTCCTGATTCTTGATTCCTGATTCATCATTCCTGATTCATCATTCCTGATTCATCATTCCTGATTCATCATTCATCATACCTGATTCATCATTCCTTATTCCTGATTCATCATTCTGATTCCTGATTCATCATTCATCATTCTGATTCATCATTCATCATTCATCATTCTGATTTCGTCATTCATCTATGAATTTTCTGGAATCTATGAATTTGCTGGCAAGATGGAATCTCTCCTGATTCATCATTCCTGATTCATCATTCATCATTCCTGATTCATCATTCCTGATTTCTGATTCATCATTGCTGATTCCTGATTCATCATTCATCATTCCTGATTCATCATTGCTGATTCCTGATTCATCATTCATCATTCCTGATTCCTGATTCATCATTCCTGATCATCATTCATCATTCTGATTCATCATTCATCATTCCTGATTCATCATTCCTGATTCATCATTCCTTATTCCTGATTCATCATTCATCATTCCTGATTCATCATTCCTGATTCCTGATTCATCATTCCTGATTCCTGATTCCTGATTCATCATTCCTCATTCCTGATTCATCAATCCTCATTCCTGATTCATCATTCCTGATTCCTGATTGATCATTCCTCTTTCCTGATTGATCATTCCTCATTCCTGATTCATCATTCCTGATTCCTAATTCATCATTCCTGATTCCTGATTCATCACTCCTGATTTCTGATTCCTGATACCTGATTCATCATTGCTGATTCCTGATTCATCATTGCTGATTCCTGATTCATCATTCATCATTCCTGATTCCTGATTCATCATTCCTGATTCATCATTCATCATTCCTGATTCATCATTGCTGATTCCTGATTCATCATTCATCATTCCTGATTCCTGATTCATCATTACTGATTCCTGATTCATCATTCCTGATTCACCATTCCTGATTCATCATTCCTGATTCCTGTTTCATCATTCCTGATTCCTGATTCATCATTCCTGATTCATGATTCACCATTCCTGATTCCTGATTCTTCATTCCTCTTTCCTGATTCATCATTCCTGATCCTGATACATCATTCATCATTCCTGATTCATCATTCCTGATTCCTGATTCATCATTCCTGATTCCTGATTCATCACTCCTGATTTCTGATTCTGATTCCTGATTCATCATTCCTGATTCATAATTCCTGATTCCTGATTCATCATTGCTGATTCGTGATTCATCATTCATCATTCCTAATTCCTGATTCATCATTCCTGATTCATCATTCATCATTCCTGATTCATCATTGCTGATTCCTGATTCATCATCCTGATTCCTGATTCATCATTCCTGATTCATGATTCACCATTCCTGATTCCTGATTCATCATTCCTCTTTCCTGATTCATATTCTGATTCCTGATTCATCATTCATCATTCCTGATTCATGATTCATCATTCATCATTCCTGATTCAGCATTGCTGATTCCTGATTCATCATTCCTGATTCCTGATTCATCATTCTTGATTCATGATTCACCATTCCTGATTCCTGATTCATCATTCCTCTTTCCTGATTCATCATTCCTGATTCCTGATTCATCATTCCCGATTCCTGATTCCTCATTCCTCATTCCTGATTCATCAATCCTCATTCCTGATTCATCATACCTGACTCCTGATTGATCATTCCTCTTTCCTGATTGATCATTCCTGATTCCTGATTGATCATTCCTGATTCCTGATTGA
The DNA here is from genome assembly GCA_030867875.1 of Actinernus sp. WN-2022. Classification (NCBI taxonomy): domain Eukaryota; kingdom Metazoa; phylum Cnidaria; class Anthozoa; order Actiniaria; family Actinernidae; genus Actinernus; species Actinernus sp. WN-2022. The sequence continues at coordinate 160,067 of JAOWCC010000697.1, read as the reverse complement.
TCATTCCTGATTCCTGATTAATCACTCCTGATTCCTGATTCCTGATTCCTGATTCATCGTTGCTGATTCCTGATTCATCATTGCTGATTCCTGATTCATCATTCCTGATTCTTGATTCCTGATTCATCATTCCTGATTCATCATTCCTGATTCATCATTCCTGATTCATCATTCATCATACCTGATTCATCATTCCTTATTCCTGATTCATCATTCCTGATTCCTGATTCATCATTCATCATTCCTGATTCATCATTCATCATTCATCATTCCTGATTCGTCATTCATCTATGAATTTTCTGGAATCTATGAATTTGCTGGCAAGATGGAATCTCTCCTGATTCATCATTCCTGATTCCTGATTCATCATTCCTGATTCATCATTCATCATTCCTGATTCATCATTGCTGATTCCTGATTCATCATTCATCATTCCTGATTCCTGATTCATCATTCCTGATTCATCATTCATCATTCCTGATTCATCATTCATCATTCCTGATTCATCATTCCTGATTCATCATTCCTTATTCCTGATTCATCATTCATCATTCCTGATTCCTGATTCATCACTCCTGATTTCTGATTCCTGATACCTGATTCATCATTGCTGATTCCTGATTCATCATTGCTGATTCCTGATTCATCATTCATCATTCCTGATTCCTGATTCATCATTCCTGATTCATCATTCATCATTCCTGATTCATCATTGCTGATTCCTGATTCATCATTCATCATTCCTGATTCCTGATTCATCATTACTGATTCCTGATTCATCATTCCTGATTCACCATTCCTGATTCATCACTCCTGATTTCTGATTCCTGATACCTGATTAATCATTGCTGATTCCTGATTCATCATTGCTGATTCCTGATTCATCATTCATCATTCCTGATTCCTGATTCATCATTCCTGATTCATCATTCATCATTCCTGATTCATCATTGCTGATTCCTGATTCATCATTCATCATTCCTGATTCCTGATTCATCATTACTGATTCCTGATTCATCATTCCTGATTCACCATTCCTGATTCATCATTCCTGATTCCTGTTTCATCATTCCTGATTCCTGATTCATCATTCCTGATTCATGATTCACCATTCCTGATTCCTGATTCTTCATTCCTCTTTCCTGATTCATCATTCCTGATTCCTGATACATCATTCATCATTCCTGATTCATCATTCCTGATTCCTGATTCATCATTCCTGATTCCTGATTCATCACTCCTGATTTCTGATTCCTGATTCCTGATTCATCATTCCTGATTCATAATTCCTGATTCCTGATTCATCATTGCTGATTCGTGATTCATCATTCATCATTCCTAATTCCTGATTCATCATTCCTGATTCATCATTCATCATTCCTGATTCATCATTGCTGATTCCTGATTCATCATTCCTGATTCCTGATTCATCATTCCTGATTCATGATTCACCATTCCTGATTCCTGATTCATCATTCCTCTTTCCTGATTCATCATTCCTGATTCCTGATTCATCATTCATCATTCCTGATTCATGATTCATCATTCCTCATTCCTGATTCATCAATCCTCATTCCTGATTCATCATACCTGACTCCTGATTGATCATTCCTCTTTCCTGATTGATCATTCCTGATTCCTGATTGATCATTCATCATTCCTGATTCATCATTCATCATTCATCATTCCTGATTCGTCATTCATCTATGAATTTTCTGGAATCTATGAATTTGCTGGCAAGATGGAATCTCTCCTGATTCATCATTCCTGATTCATCATTCATCATTCCTGATTCATCATTCCTGATTTCTGATTCATCATTGCTGATTCCTGATTCATTACATCATACCTGATTCATCATTCCTTATTCCTGATTCATCATTCCTGATTCCTGATTCATCATTCATCATTCCTGATTCATCATTCATCATTCATCATTCCTGATTCGTCATTCATCTATGAATTTTCTGGAATCTATGAATTTGCTGGCAAGATGGAATCTCTCCTGATTCATCATTCCTGATTCCTGATTCATCATTCCTGATTCATCATTCATCATTCCTGATTCATCATTGCTGATTCCTGATTCATCATTCATCATTCCTGATTCCTGATTCATCATTCCTGATTCATCATTCATCATTCCTGATTCATCATTCATCATTCCTGATTCATCATTCCTGATTCATCATTCCTTATTCCTGATTCATCATTCATCATTCCTGATTCATCATTCCTGATTCCTGATTCATCATTCCTGATTCCTGATTCCTGATTCATCATTCCTGATTCATCATTCCTGATTCATCATTCATCATTCCTGATTCATCATTCCTGATTCATGATTCACCATTCCTGATTCCTGATTCGTCATTCCTCTTTCCTGATTCATCATTCCTGATTCCTGATACATCATTCATCATTCCTGATTCATCATTCCTGATTCCTGATTCATCATTTTACGGCACATTCAACGTTTTTAAGATTAGCTCGCGGTCAGGAATCTATGAATTTGCTGGAAAGATGGAATCTCTCCGTTTGAGAATTTTACGGCACATTCAACGTTTTTAAGATTAGCTCGCGGTCAGGAATCTATGAATTTGCTGGAAAGATGGAATCTCTCCGTTTGAGAATTTTAAGGCACATTCAACGTTTTTAAGATTAGCTCGCGGTCAGGAATCTATGAATTTGCTGGAAAGATGGAATCTCTCCGTTTGAGAATTTTAAGGCACATTCAACGTTTTTAAGATTAGCTCGCGGTCAGGAATCTATGAATTTGCTGTTAAGATGGAATCTCTCCGTTTGAGAATTTTAAGGCACATTCAACGTTTTTAAGATTAGCTCGCGGTCAGGAATCTATGAATTTGCTGGAAAGATGGAATCTCTCCGTTTGAGAATTTTACGGCACATTCAACGTTTTTAAGATTAGCTCGCGGTCACGAATCTATGAATTTGCTGGAAAGATGGAATCTCTCCGTTTGAGAATTTTACGGCACATTCAACGTTTTTAAGATTAGCTCGCGGTCAGGAATCTATGAATTTGCTGGAAAGATGGAATCTCTCCGTTTGAGAATTTTAAGGCACATTCAACGTTTTTAAGATTAGCTCGCGGTCAGGAATCTATGAATTTGCTGGAAAGATGGAATCTCTCCGTTTGAGAATTTTAAGGCACATTCAACGTTTTTAAGATTAGCTCGCGGTCAGGAATCTATGAATTTGCTGGAAAGATGGAATCTCTCCGTTTGAGAATTTTAAGGCACATTCAACGTTTTTAAGATTAGCTCGCGGTCAGGAATCTATGAATTTGCTGTTAAGATGGAATCTCTCCGTTTGAGAATTTTAAGGCACATTCAACGTTTTTAAGATTAGCTCGCGGTCAGGAATCTATGAATTTGCTGGAAAGATGGAATCTCTCCGTTTGAGAATTTTACGGCACATTCAACGTTTTTAAGATTAGCTCGCGGTCACGAATCTATGAATTTGCTGGAAAGATGGAATCTCTCCGTTTGAGAATTTTACAACACATTCAACGTTTTTAAGATTAGCTCGCGGTCAGGAATCTATGAATTTGCTGGAAAGATGGAATCTCTCCGTTTGAGAATTTTAAGGCACATTCAACGTTTTTAAGATTAGCTCGCGGTCAGGAATCTATGAATTTGCTGGAAAGATGGAATCTCTCCGTTTGAGAATTTTACGGCACATTCAACGTTTTTAAGATTAGCTCGCGGTCAGGAATCTATGAATTTGCTGGAAAGATGGAATCTCTCTTTTTGAGAATTTTAAGGCACATTCAACGTTTTTAAGATTAGCTCGCGGTCAGGAATCTATAAATTTGCTGGAAAGATGGAATCTCTCCGTTTGAGAATTTTAAGGCACATTCAACGTTTTTAAGATTAGCTCGCGGTCAGGAATCTATGAATTTGCTGGAAAGATGGAATCTCTCCGTTTGAGAATTTTACGGCACATTCAACGTTTTTAAGATTAGCTCGCGGTCAGGAATCTATGAATTTGCTGGAAAGATGGAATCTCTCCGTTTGAGAATTTTGCGGCACATTCGACGTTTTTAAGATTAGCTCGCGGTCAGGAATCTATGAATTTGCTGGAAAGAAGGAATCTCTCTTTTTGAGAATTTTGCGGCACATTCAACGTTTTTAAGATTAGCTCGCGGTCAGGAATCTATGAATTTGCTGGAAAGATGGAATCTCTCCGTTTGAGAATTTTACGGCACATTCAACGTTTTTAAGATTAGCTCGCGGTCAGGAATCTAGGAATTTGCTGGAAAGATGGAATCTCTCCGTTTGAGAATTTTAAGGCACATTCAACGTTTTTAAGATTAGCTCGCGGTCAGGAATCTATGAATTTGCTGGAAAGATGGAATCTCTCCATTTGAGAATTTTAAGGCACATTCAACGTTTTTAAGATTAGCTCGCGGTCAGGAATCTATGAATTTGCTGGAAAGATGGAATCTCTCCGTTTGAGAATTTTCCGGCACATTCAACGTTTTTAATATTAGCTCGCGGTCGGGAATCTATGAATTTGCTGGAAAGAAGGAATCTCTCCGTTTGAGAATTTTAAGGCACAATCAACGTTTTTAAGATTAGCTCGCGATCACGAATCTATGAATTTGCTGGAAAGATGGAATCTCTCCGTTTGAGAATTATACGGCACATTCAACGTTTTTAAGATTAGCTCGCGGTCAGGAATCTATGAATTTGCTGGAAAGATGGAATCTCTCCGGTTGAGAATTTTAAGGCACATTGAACGTTTTTAATTCATCATTCCTGAATCCTGATTCCTGATTCATTATTCCTGATTCATTATTCCTGATTCATCATTCATCATTCCTGATTCATCATTCCTGATTCCTGATTCCTGATTCATCATTCCTGATTCGTCATTCGTCATTCCTGATTCATCATTCCTGATTCCTGATTCATCATTCATGATTCCTGATTCATCATTCCTGATTCCTGATTCATCTCGCGGTCAGGAATCTATGAATTTGCTGGAAAGATGGAATCTCTCCGGTTGAGAATTTTAAGGCACATTGAACGTTTTGAATTCATCATTCCTGATTCCTGATTCCTGATTCATTATTCCTGATTCATTATTCCTGATTCATCATTCATCATTCCTGATTCATCATTCCTGATTCCTGATTCCTGATTCATCATTCCTGATTCATCATTCCTGATTCATCATTCGTCATTCCTGATTCATCATTCCTGATTCCTGATTCATCATTCATGATTCCTGATTCATCATTCCTGATTCCTGATTCATCATTCCTGATTCCTGATTCATCATTCCTGATTCCTGATTCATCATTCCTGATTCATGATTCACCATTCCTGATTCCTGATTCATCATTCCTCTTTCCTGATTCATCATTCCTGATTCCTGATTCATCATTCCTTATTCCTGATTCATCATTCCTCATTCCTGATTCATCAATCCTCATTCCTGATTCATCATTCCTGATTCCTGATTGATCATTCCTCTTTCCTGATTGATCATTCCTCATTCCTGATTCATCATTCCTGATTCCTGATTCATCATTCCTGATTCCTGATTCATCACTCCTGATTCCTGATTCCTGATTCATCATTCCTGATTCATCATTCCTGATTCATCATTCCTGATTCCTGATTCATCATTGCTGATTCCTGATTCATCATTCATCATTCCTGATTCCTGATTCATCATTCCTGATTCATCATTCCTGATTCCTGATTCATCATTCCTGATTCATGATTCACCATTCCTGATTCCTGATTCATCATTCCTGATTCATCATTCCTGATTCCTGATTCATCATTCATCATTCCTGATTCCTGATTCATCATTCCTGATTCATCATTGCTGATTCCTGATTCATCATTCATCATTCCTGATTCCTGATTCTTCATTCCTGATTCATCATTCATCATTCCTGATTCATCATTCATCATTCCTGATTCATCATTGCTGATTCCTGATTCATCATTCCTGATTCCTGATTCATCATTCCTGATTCATCATTCATCATTCCTGATTCATAATTCCTGATTCCTGATTCATCATTCCTTATTCCTGATTCATCATTCCTGATTCCTGATTCATCATTCCTGATTCCTGATTCATCATTCCTGATTCCTGATTCATCATTCCTGATTCATCATTCCTGATTCATCATTCCTGATTCATGATTCACCATTCCTGATTCCTGATTCGTCATTCCTCTTTCCTGATTCATCATTCCTGATTCCTGATACATCATTCATCATTCCTGATTCATCATTCCTGATTCCTGATTCATCATTCCTGATTCCTGATTCATCATTTATCATTCCTGATTCATCATTCCTCATTCCTGAATCATCATTCCTCATTCCTGATTCATCATTCCTGATTCATCATTCATCATTCCTGATTCATCATTGCTGATTCCTGATTCATCATTCATCATTCCTGATTCCTGATTCATCATTCCTGATTCCTGATTCATCATTCCTGATTCCTGATTCATCATTCCTGATTCATGATTCACCATTCCTGATTCCTGATTCATCATTCCTCTTTCCTGATTCATCATTCCTGATTCCTGATTCATCATTCCTGATTCCTGATTCATCATTCCTCATTCCTGATTCATCAATCCTCATTCCTGATTCATCATTCCTGATTCCTGATTGATCATTCCTCTTTCCTGATTGATCATTCCTCATTCCTGATTCATCATTCCTGATTCCTGATTCATCATTCCTGATTCCTGATTCATCACTCCTGATTCCTGATTCCTGATTCATCATTCCTGATTCATCATTCCTCTTTCCTGATTCATCATTGCTGATTCCTGATTCATCATTCATCATTCCTGATTCCTGATTCATCATTCCTGATTCATCATTCCTGATTCCTGATTCATCATTCCTGATTCATGATTCACCATTCCTGATTCCTGATTCATCATTCCTCTTTCCTGATTCATCATTCCTGATTCCTGATTCATCATTCATCATTCCTGATTCCTGATTCATCATTCCTGATTCATCATTGCTGATTCCTGATTCATCATTCATCATTCCTGATTCCTGATTCTTCATTCCTGATTCATCATTCATCATTCCTGATTCATCATTCATCATTCCTGATTCATCATTGCTGATTCCTGATTCATCATTCCTGATTCCTGATTCATCATTCCTGATTCATCATTCATCATTCCTGATTCATCATTCCTGATTCCTGATTCATCATTCCTTATTCCTGATTCATCATTCCTGATTCCTGATTCATCATTCCTGATTCCTGATTCATCATTCCTGATTCCTGATTCATCATTCCTGATTCATCATTCCTGATTCATCATTCCTGATTCATGATTCACCATTCCTGATTCCTGATTCGTCATTCCTCTTTCCTGATTCATCATTCCTGATTCCTGATACATCATTCATCATTCCTGATTCATCATTCCTGATTCCTGATTCATCATTCCTGATTCCTGATTCATCATTTATCATTCCTGATTCATCATTCCTCATTCCTGAATCATCATTCCTCATTCCTGATTGATCATTCCTCATTCCTGATTGATCATTCCTCATTCCTGATTCATCATTCCTGATTCTTGATTCATCATTCCTGATTCCTGATTAATCACTCCTGATTCCTGATTCCTGATTCATCATTCCTGATTCCTCATTCCTGATTCATCATTCATCATTCCTGATTCATCATTCCTGATTTCTGATTCATCATTGCTGATTCCTGATTCATCATTCATCATTCCTGATTCCTGATTCATCATTCATCATTCCTGATTCCTGATTCATCATTCCTGATTCATCATTCATCATTCCTGATTCATCATTCATCATTCCTGATTCATCATTGCTGATTCCTGATTCATCATTCATCATTCCTGATTCCTGATTCATCATTCCTGATTCATCATTCATCATTCCTGATTCATCATTGCTGATTCCTGATTCATCATTCATCATTCCTGATTCCTGATTCATCATTCCTGATTCATCATTCATCATTCCTGATTCCTGATTCATCATTCTTGATTCATCATTCCTGATTCCTGATTCATCATTCCTGATTCCTGATTCCTGATTCATCATTCCCGATTCATCATTCCTGATTCATCATTCATCATTCCTGATTCATCATTCCTGATTCATGATTCACCATTCCTGATTCCTGATTCGTCATTCCTCTTTCCTGATTCATCATTCCTGAATCCTAATACATCATTCATCATTCCTGATTCATCATTCCTGATTCCTGATTCATCATTCCTGATTCCTGATTCATCATTCCTGATTCATCATTCCTCATTCCTGATTCATCATTCCTGATTCCTGATTGATCATTCCTCATTCCTGATTGATCATTCCTCATTCCTGATTCATCATTCCTGATTCTTGATTCGTCATTCCTGATTCCTGATTAATCACTCCTGATTCCTGATTCCTGATTCATCATTCCTGATTCCTCATTCCTGATTCATCATTCATCATTCCTGATTCATCATTCCTGATTTCTGATTCATCATTGCTGATTCCTGATTCATCATTCATCATTCCTGATTCCTGATTCATCATTCCTGATTCATCATTCATCATTCCTGATTCATCATTCATCATTCCTGATTCGTCATTCATCATTCCTGATTCATCATTCCTGATTCCTGATTCCTGATTCATCATTCCTGATTCCTGATTCCTGATTCATCATTCCTGATTCATCATTCCTGATTCATCATTCATCATTCCTGATTCCTGATTCATCATTCCTGATTCATCATTCCTGATTCATCATTCATCATTGCTGATTCATCATTCCCTATTCCTGATTCATCATTCATCATTCCTGATTCCTGATTCATCATTCCTGATTCATCATTCATCATTCCTGATTCATCATTCCTGAATCATCATTCCTGATTCCTGATTCATCATTCCTGATTGCTGATTCATCATTCCTGATTCATCATTCCTAATTCATCATTCCTGATTACTGACTCATCATTCATCATTCCTGATTCATCATTCCTTATTCCTGATTCATCATTCCTGATTCTTGATTCCTGATTCATCATTCCTGATTCATCATTCCTGATTCATCATTCCTGATTCATCATTCATCATACCTGATTCATCATTCCTTATTCCTGATTCATCATTCCTGATTCCTGATTCATCATTCATCATTCATGATTCATCATTCATCATTCATCATTCCTGATTCGTCATTCATCTATGAATTTTCTGGAATCTATGAATTTGCTGGCAAGATGGAATCTCTCCTGATTCATCATTCCTGATTCCTGATTCATCATTCCTCATTCCTGATTCATCAATCCTCATTCCTGATTCATCATACCTGACTCCTGATTGATCATTCCTCTTTCCTGATTGATCATTCCTGATTCCTGATCTATCATTCCTGATTCCTGATTGATCATTCCTGATTCCTGATTAATCACTCCTGATTCCTGATTCCTGATTCCTGATTCATCATTGTTGATTCCTGATTCATCATTGCTGATTCCTGATTCATCATTACTGATTCCTGATTCATCATTGCTGATTCATCATTCCTGATTCATCATTCCTGATTCCTGTTTCATCATTCCTGATTCCTGATTCATCATGCCTGATTCATGATTCACCATTCCTGATTCCTGATTCGTCATTCCTCTTTCCTGATTCATCATTCCTGATTCCTGATACATCATTCATCATTCCTGATTCATCATTCCTGATTCCTGATTCATCATTCCTGATTCCTGATTCATCATTCATCATTCCTGATTCATCATTCCTCATTCCTGATTCATCATTCCTGATTCATCATTCCTGATTCCTGATTCATCATTCCTGATTCATGATTCACCATTCCTGATTCCTGATTCATCATTCCTCTTTCCTGATTCATCATTCCTGATTCCTGATTCATCATTCATCATTCCTGATTCCTGATTCATCATTCCTGATTCATCATTGCTGATTCCTGATTCATCATTCATCATTCCTGATTCCTGATTCTTCATTCCTGATTCATCATTCATCATTCCTGATTCATCATTCATCATTCCTGATTCATCATTGCTGATTCCTGATTCATCATTCCTGATTCCTGATTCATCATTCCTGATTCATCATTCATCATTCCTGATTCATCATTCCTGATTCCTGATTCATCATTCCTTATTCCTGATTCATCATTCCTGATTCCTGATTCATCATTCCTGATTCCTGATTCATCATTGCTGATTCCTGATTCATCATTCATTATTCCTGATTCCTGATTCATCATTCCTGATTCATCATTCCTGATTCCTGATTCATCATTCCTGATTCATGATTCACCATTCCTGATTCCTGATTCATCATTCCTCTTTCCTGATTCATCATTCCTGATTCCTGATTCATCATTCATCATTCCTGATTCCTGATTCATCATTCCTGATTCATCATTGCTGATTCCTGATTCATCATTCATCATTCCTGATTCCTGATTCTTCATTCCTGATTCATCATTCATCATTCATCATTCCTGATTCATCATTGCTGATTCCTGATTCATCATTCCTGATTCCTGATTCATCATTCCTGATTCATCATTCATCATTCCTGATTCATCATTCCTGATTCCTGATTCATCATTCCTTATTCCTGATTCATCATTCCTGATTCCTGATTCATCATTCCTGATTCCTGATTCATCATTCCTGATTCCTGATTCATCATTCCTGATTCATCATTCCTGATTCATCATTCCTGATTCATGATTCACCATTCCTGATTCCTGATTCGTCATTCCTCTTTCCTGATTCATCATTCCTGATTCCTGATACATCATTCATCATTCCTGATTCATCATTCCTGATTCCTGATTCATCATTCCTGATTCCTGATTCATCATTTATCATTCCTGATTCATCATTCCTCATTCCTGAATCATCATTCCTCATTCCTGATTGATCATTCCTCATTCCTGATTGATCATTCCTCATTCCTGATTCATCATTCCTGATTCTTGATTCATCATTCCTGATTCCTGATTAATCACTCCTGATTCCTGATTCCTGATTCATCATTCCTGATTCCTCATTCCTGATTCATCATTCATCATTCCTGATTCATCATTCCTGATTTCTGATTCATCATTGCTGATTCCTGATTCATCATTCATCATTCCTGATTCCTGATTCATCATTCATCATTCCTGATTCCTGATTCATCATTCCTGATTCATCATTCATCATTCCTGATTCATCATTCATCATTCCTGATTCATCATTGCTGATTCCTGATTCATCATTCATCATTCCTGATTCCTGATTCATCATTCCTGATTCATCATTCATCATTCCTGATTCATCATTGCTGATTCCTGATTCATCATTCATCATTCCTGATTCCTGATTCATCATTCCTGATTCATCATTCATCATTCCTGATTCCTGATTCATCATTCCTGATTCATCATTCCTGATTCCTGATTCATCATTCCTGATTCCTGATTCCTGATTCATCATTCCCGATTCATCATTCCTGATTCATCATTCATCATTCCTGATTCATCATTCCTGATTCATGATTCACCATTCCTGATTCCTGATTCGTCATTCCTCTTTCCTGATTCATCATTCCTGAATCCTAATACATCATTCATCATTCCTGATTCATCATTCCTGATTCCTGATTCATCATTCCTGATTCCTGATTCATCATTCCTGATTCATCATTCCTCATTCCTGATTCATCATTCCTGATTCCTGATTGATCATTCCTCATTCCTGATTGATCATTCCTCATTCCTGATTCATCATTCCTGATTCTTGATTCGTCATTCCTGATTCCTGATTAATCACTCCTGATTCCTGATTCCTGATTCATCATTCCTGATTCCTCATTCCTGATTCATCATTCATCATTCCTGATTCATCATTCCTGATTTCTGATTCATCATTGCTGATTCCTGATTCATCATTCATCATTCCTGATTCCTGATTCATCATTCCTGATTCATCATTCATCATTCCTGATTCATCATTCATCATTCCTGATTCGTCATTCATCATTCCTGATTCATCATTCCTGATTCCTGATTCCTGATTCATCATTCCTGATTCCTGATTCCTGATTCATCATTCCTGATTCATCATTCCTGATTCATCATTCATCATTCCTGATTCCTGATTCATCATTCCTGATTCATCATTCCTGATTCATCATTCATCATTGCTGATTCATCATTCCCTATTCCTGATTCATCATTCATCATTCCTGATTCCTGATTCATCATTCCTGATTCATCATTCATCATTCCTGATTCATCATTCCTGAATCATCATTCCTGATTCCTGATTCATCATTCCTGATTGCTGATTCATCATTCCTGATTCATCATTCCTAATTCATCATTCCTGATTACTGACTCATCATTCATCATTCCTGATTCATCATTCCTTATTCCTGATTCATCATTCCTGATTCTTGATTCCTGATTCATCATTCCTGATTCATCATTCCTGATTCATCATTCCTGATTCATCATTCATCATACCTGATTCATCATTCCTTATTCCTGATTCATCATTCCTGATTCCTGATTCATCATTCATCATTCCTGATTCATCATTCATCATTCATCATTCCTGATTCGTCATTCATCTATGAATTTTCTGGAATCTATGAATTTGCTGGCAAGATGGAATCTCTCCTGATTCATCATTCCTGATTCCTGATTCATCATTCCTGATTCATCATTCATCATTCCTGATTCATCATTGCTGATTCCTGATTCATCATTCATCATTCCTGATTCCTGATTCATCATTCCTGATTCATCATTCATCATTCCTGATTCATCATTCATCATTCCTGATTCATCATTCCTGATTCATCATTCCTTATTCCTGATTCATCATTCATCATTCCTGATTCATCATTCCTGATTCCTGATTCATCATTCCTGATTCCTGATTCCTGATTCATCATTCCTGATTCATCATTCCTGATTCATCATTCGTCATTCCTGATTCATCATTCCTGATTCATGATTCACCATTCCTGATTCCTGATTCGTCATTCCTCTTTCCTGATTCATCATTCCTGATTCCTGATACATCATTCATCATTCCTGATTCATCATTCCTGATTCCTGATTCATCATTGCTGATTCCTGATTCATCATTCATCATTCCTGATTCCTGATTCATCATTCCTGATTCATCATTCATCATTCCTGATTCATCATTGCTGATTCCTGATTCATCATTCCTGATTCCTGATTCATCATTCCTGATTCATGATTCACCATTCCTGATTCCTGATTCATCATTCCTCTTTCCTGATTCATCATTCCTGATTCCTGATTCATCATTCATCATTCCTGATTCATGATTCATCATTCCTGATTCATCATTCATCATTCCTGATTCATCATTGCTGATTCCTGATTCATCATTCCTGATTCCTGATTCATCATTCTTGATTCATGATTCACCATTCCTGATTCCTGATTCATCATTCCTCTTTCCTGATTCATCATTCCTGATTCCTGATTCATCATTCCTGATTCCTGATTCATCATTCCTCATTCCTGATTCATCAATCCTCATTCCTGATTCATCATACCTGACTCCTGATTGATCATTCCTCTTTCCTGATTGATCATTCCTGATTCCTGATCTATCATTCCTGATTCCTGATTGATCATTCCTGATTCCTGATTAATCACTCCTGATTCCTGATTCCTGATTCCTGATTCATCATTGTTGATTCCTGATTCATCATTGCTGATTCCTGATTCATCATTACTGATTCCTGATTCATCATTGCTGATTCATCATTCCTGATTCATCATTCCTGATTCCTGTTTCATCATTCCTGATTCCTGATTCATCATGCCTGATTCATGATTCACCATTCCTGATTCCTGATTCGTCATTCCTCTTTCCTGATTCATCATTCCTGATTCCTGATACATCATTCATCATTCCTGATTCATCATTCCTGATTCCTGATTCATCATTCCTGATTCCTGATTCATCATTCCTCATTCCTGATTCATCATTCCTCATTCCTGATTCATCATTCCTGATTCCTGATTGATCATTCCTCATTCCTGATTGATCATTCCTCATTCCTGATTCATCATTCCTGATTCTTGATTCATCATTCCTGATTGCTGATTAATCACTCCTGATTGCTGATTCCTGATTCATCATTCCTGATTCCTGATTCCTGATTCATCATTCATCATTCCTGATTCATCATTCCTGATTTCTGATTCATCATTGCTGATTCCTGATTCATCATTCATCATTCCTGATTCCTGATTCATCATTCCTGATTCATCATTCATCATTCCTGATTCATCATTCATCATTCCTGCTTCATCATTGCTGATTCCTGATTCATCATTCATCATTCCTGATTCATCATTCCTGATTCATCATTCATCATTCCTGATTCATCATTCCTGATTCCTGATTCATCATTCCTGATTCCTGATTCATCATTCCTGATTCATCATTCCTGATTCATCATTCATCATTCCTGATTCATCATTCCTGATTCATCATTCACCATTCCTGATTCCTGATTCGTCATTCCTCTTTCCTGATTCATCATTCCTGATTCCTGATACATCATTCATCATTCCTGATTCATCATTCCTGATTCCTGATTCATCATTCCTGATTCCTGATTCATCATTCATCATTCCTGATTCATCATTCCTCATTCCTGATTCATCATTCCTCATTCCTGATTGATCATTCCTCATTCCTGATTGATCATTCCTCATTCCTGATTCATCATTCCTGATTCTTGATTCATCATTCCTGATTCCTGATTAATCACTCCTGATTCCTGATTCCTGATTCATCATTCCTGATTCCTCATTCCTAATTCATCATTCATCATTCCTGATTCATCATTCCTGATTTCTGATTCATCATTGCTGATTCCTGATTCATCATTCATCATTCCTGATTCCTGATTCATCATTCCTGATTCATCATTCATCATTCCTGATTCCTGATTCATCATTCCTGATTCATCATTCCTGATTCCTGATTCATCATTCCTGATTCCTGATTCCTGATTCATCATTCCCGATTCATCATTCCTGATTCATCATTCATCATTCCTGATTCATCATTCCTGATTCATGATTCACCATTCCTGATTCCTGATTCGTCATTCCTCTTTCCTGATTCATCATTCCTGAATCCTAATACATCATTCATCATTCCTGATTCATCATTCCTGATTCCTGATTCATCATTCCTGATTCCTGATTCATCATTCCTGATTCATCATTCCTCATTCCTGATTCATCATTCCTGATTCCTGATTGATCATTCCTCATTCCTGATTGATCATTCCTCATTCCTGATTCATCATTCCTGATTCTTGATTCGTCATTCCTGATTCCTGATTAATCACTCCTGATTCCTGATTCCTGATTCATCATTCCTGATTCCTCATTCCTGATTCATCATTCATCATTCCTGATTCATCATTCCTGATTTCTGATTCATCATTGCTGATTCCTGATTCATCATTCATCATTCCTGATTCCTGATTCATCATTCCTGATTCATCATTCATCATTCCTGATTCATCATTCATCATTCCTGATTCGTCATTCATCATTCCTGATTCATCATTCCTGATTCCTGATTCCTGATTCATCATTCCTGATTCCTGATTCCTGATTCATCATTCCTGATTCATCATTCCTGATTCATCATTCATCATTCCTGATTCCTGATTCATCATTCCTGATTCATCATTCCTGATTCATCATTCATCATTGCTGATTCATCATTCCCTATTCCTGATTCATCATTCATCATTCCTGATTCCTGATTCATCATTCCTGATTCATCATTCATCATTCCTGATTCATCATTCCTGAATCATCATTCCTGATTCCTGATTCATCATTCCTGATTGCTGATTCATCATTCCCGATTCATCATTCCTAATTCATCATTCCTGATTACTGACTCATCATTCATCATTCCTGATTCATCATTCCTTATTCCTGATTCATCATTCCTGATTCTTGATTCCTGATTCATCATTCCTGATTCATCATTCCTGATTCATCATTCCTGATTCATCATTCATCATACCTGATTCATCATTCCTTATTCCTGATTCATCATTCCTGATTCCTGATTCATCATTCATCATTCCTGATTCATCATTCATCATTCATCATTCCTGATTCGTCATTCATCTATGAATTTTCTGGAATCTATGAATTTGCTGGCAAGATGGAATCTCTCCTGATTCATCATTCCTGATTCCTGATTCATCATTCCTGATTCATCATTCATCATTCCTGATTCATCATTGCTGATTCCTGATTCATCATTCATCATTCCTGATTCCTGATTCATCATTCCTGATTCATCATTCATCATTCCTGATTCATCATTCATCATTCCTGATTCATCATTCCTGATTCATCATTCCTTATTCCTGATTCATCATTCATCATTCCTGATTCATCATTCCTGATTCCTGATTCATCATTCCTGATTCCTGATTCCTGATTCATCATTCCTGATTCATCATTCCTGATTCATCATTCATCATTCCTGATTCATCATTCCTGATTCATGATTCACCATTCCTGTTTCCTGATTCGTCATTCCTCTTTCCTGATTCATCATTCCTGATTCCTGATACATCATTCATCATTCCTGATTCATCATTCCTGATTCCTGATTCATCATTGCTGATTCCTGATTCATCATTCATCATTCCTGATTCCTGATTCATCATTCCTGATTCATCATTCATCATTCCTGATTCATCATTGCTGATTCCTGATTCATCATTCCTGATTCCTGATTCATCATTCCTGATTCATGATTCACCATTCCTGATTCCTGATTCATCATTCCTCTTTCCTGATTCATCATTCCTGATTCCTGATTCATCATTCATCATTCCTGATTCATGATTCATCATTCCTGATTCATCATTCATCATTCCTGATTCATCATTGCTGATTCCTGATTCATCATTCCTGATTCCTGATTCATCATTCTTGATTCATGATTCACCATTCCTGATTCCTGATTCATCATTCCTCTTTCCTGATTCATCATTCCTGATTCCTGATTCATCATTCCTGATTCCTGATTCATCATTCCTCATTCCTGATTCATCAATCCTCATTCCTGATTCATCATACCTGACTCCTGATTGATCATTCCTCTTTCCTGATTGATCATTCCTGATTCCTGATCTATCATTCCTGATTCCTGATTGATCATTCCTGATTCCTGATTAATCACTCCTGATTCCTGATTCCTGATTCCTGATTCATCATTGTTGATTCCTGATTCATCATTGCTGATTCCTGATTCATCATTACTGATTCCTGATTCATCATTGCTGATTCCTGATTCCTGTTTCATCATTCCTGATTCCTGTTTCATCATTCCTGATTCCTGATTCATCATGCCTGATTCATGATTCACCATTCCTGATTCCTGATTCGTCATTCCTCTTTCCTGATTCATCATTCCTGATTCCTGATACATCATTCATCATTCCTGATTCATCATTCCTGATTCCTGATTCATCATTCCTGATTCCTGATTCATCATTCATCATTCCTGATTCATCATTCCTCATTCCTGATTCATCATTCCTGATTCCTGATTGATCATTCCTCATTCCTGATTGATCATTCCTCATTCCTGATTCATCATTCCTGATTCTTGATTCATCATTCCTGATTGCTGATTAATCACTCCTGATTGCTGATTCCTGATTCATCATTCCTGATTCCTGATTCCTGAATCATCATTCATCATTCCTGATTCATCATTCCTGATTTCTGATTCATCATTGCTGATTCCTGATTCATCATTCATCATTCCTGATTCCTGATTCATCATTCCTGATTCATCATTCATCATTCCTGATTCATCATTCATCATTCCTGCTTCATCATTGCTGATTCCTGATTCATCATTCATCATTCCTGATTCATCATTCCTGATTCATCATTCATCATTCCTGATTCATCATTCCTGATTCCTGATTCATCATTCCTGATTCCTGATTCATCATTCCTGATTCATCATTCCTGATTCATCATTCATCATTCCTGATTCATCATTCCTGATTCATCATTCACCATTCCTGATTCCTGATTCGTCATTCCTCTTTCCTGATTCATCATTCCTGATTCCTGATACATCATTCATCATTCCTGATTCATCATTCCTGATTCCTGATTCATCATTCCTGATTCCTGATTCATCATTCATCATTCCTGATTCATCATTCCTCATTCCTGATTCATCATTCCTCATTCCTGATTGATCATTCCTCATTCCTGATTGATCATTCCTCATTCCTGATTCATCATTCCTGATTCTTGATTCATCATTCCTGATTCCTGATTAATCACTCCTGATTCCTGATTCCTGATTCATCATTCCTGATTCCTCATTCCTAATTCATCATTCATCATTCCTGATTCATCATTCCTGATTTCTGATTCATCATTGCTGATTCCTGATTCATCATTCATCATTCCTGATTCCTGATTCATCATTCATCATTCCTGATTCCTGATTCATCATTCCTGATTCATCATTCATCATTCCTGATTCATCATTCATCATTCCTGATTCATCATTGCTGATTCCTGATTCATCATTCATCATTCCTGATTCATCATTCATCATTCCTGATTCCTGATTCATCATTCCTGATTCATCATTCATCATTCCTGATTCATCATTGCTGATTCCTGATTCATCATTCATCATTCCTGATTCCTGATTCATCATTCCTGATTCATCATTCATCATTCCTGATTCATCATTCATCATTCCTGATTCATCATTCCTGATTCATCATTCCTTATTCCTGATTCATCATTCATCATTCCTGATTCATCATTCCTGATTCCTGATTCATCATTCCTGATTCCTGATTCCTGATTCATCATTCCTGATTCATCATTCCTGATTCATCATTCATCATTCCTGATTCATCATTCCTGATTCCTGATTCACCATTTCTGATTCCTGATTCGTCATTCCTCTTTCCTGATTCATCATTCCTGATTCCTGATACATCATTCATCATTCCTGATTCATCATTCCTGATTCCTGATTCATCATTCCTGATTCCTGATTCATCATTCCTGATTCATCATTCCTCATTCCTGATTCATTATTCCTCATTCCTGATTGATCATTCCTCATTCCTGATTGATCATTCCTCATTCCTGATTCATCATTCCTGATTCTTGATTCATCATTCCTGATTCCTGATTAATCACTCCTGATTCCTGATTCCTGATTCATCATTCCTGATTCCTCATTCCTGATTCATCATTCATCATTCCTGATTCATCATTCCTGATTTCTGATTCATCATTGCTGATTCCTGATTCATCATTCATCATTCCTGATTCATCATTCATCATTCCTGCTTCATCATTGCTGATTCCTGATTCATCATTCATCATTCCTGATTCATCATTCCTGATTCATCATTCATCATTCCTGATTCATCATTCCTGATTCCTGATTCATCATTCCTGATTCCTGATTCATCATTCCTGATTCATCATTCCTGATTCATCATTCATCATTCCTGATTCATCATTCCTGATTCATCATTCACCATTCCTGATTCCTGATTCGTCATTCCTCTTTCCTGATTCATCATTCCTGATTCCTGATACATCATTCATCATTCCTGATTCATCATTCCTGATTCCTGATTAATCATTCCTGATTCCTGATTCATCATTCCTCATTCCTGATTGATCATTCCTCATTCCTGATTGATCATTCCTCATTCCTGATTGATCATTCCTCATTCCTGATTGATCATTCCTCATTCCTGATTCATCATTCCTGATTCTTGATTCATCATTCCTGATTCCTGATTAATCACTCCTGATTCCTGATTCCTGATTCATCATTCCTGATTCCTCATTCCTAATTCATCATTCATCATTCCTGATTCATCATTCCTGATTTCTGATTCATCATTGCTGATTCCTGATTCATCATTCATCATTCCTGATTCCTGATTCATCATTCATCATTCCTGATTCCTGATTCATCATTCCTGATTCATCATTCATCATTCCTGATTCATCATTCATCATTCCTGATTCATCATTCATCATTCCTGATTCATCATTGCTGATTCCTGATTCATCATTCATCATTCCTGATTCCTGATTCATCATTCCTGATTCATCATTCATCATTCCTGATTCATCATTGCTGATTCCTGATTCATCATTCATCATTCCTGATTCCTGATTCATCATTCCTGATTCATCATTCATCATTCCTGATTCATCATTCATCATTCCTGATTCATCATTCCTGATTCATCATTCCTTATTCCTGATTCATCATTCATCATTCCTGATTCATCATTCCTGATTCCTGATTCATCATTCCTGATTCCTGATTCCTGATTCATCATTCCTGATTCATCATTCCTGATTCATCATTCATCATTCCTGATTCATCATTCCTGATTCCTGATTCACCATTCCTGATTCCTGATTCGTCATTCCTCTTTCCTGATTCATCATTCCTGATTCCTGATACATCATTCATCATTCCTGATTCATCATTCCTGATTCCTGATTCATCATTCCTGATTCCTGATTCATCATTCCTGATTCATCATTCCTGATTCCTGATTCATCATTCCTCATTCCTGATTCATCAATCCTCATTCCTGATTCATCATTCCTGATTGATCATTCCTCTTTCCTGATTGATCATTCCTCATTCCTGATTCATCATTCCTGATTTCTGATTCATCATTCCTGATTCCTGATTCATCACTCCTGATTCCTGATTCCTGATTCATCATTCCTGATTCATCATTCCTGATTCATCATTCCTGATTCCTGATTCATCATTGCTGATTCCTGATTCATCATTCATCATTCCTGATTCCTGATTCATCATTCCTGATTCATCATTCCTGATTCCTGATTCATCATTCCTGATTCATGATTCACCATTCCTGATTCCTGATTCATCATTCCTCTTTCCTGATTCATCATTCCTGATTCCTGATTCATCATTCATCATTCCTGATTCCTGATTCATCATTCCTGATTCATCATTGCTGATTCCTGATTCATCATTCATCATTACTGATTCCTGATTCTTCATTCCTGATTCATCATTCATCATTCCTGATTCATCATTGCTGATTCCTGATTCATCATTCCTGATTCCTGATTCATCATTCCTGATTCATCATTCATCATTCCTGATTCATCATTCCTCATTCCTGATTCATCAATCCTCATTCCTGATTCATCATTCCTGATTCCTGATTGATCATTCCTCTTTCCTGATTGATCATTCCTCATTCCTGATTCATCATTCCTGATTCCTGATTCATCATTCCTGATTCCTGATTCATCACTCCTGATTCCTGATTCCTGATTCATCATTCCTGATTCATCATTCCTGATTCATCATTCCTGATTCATCATTCCTGATTCCTGATTCATCATTGCTGATTCCTGATTCATCATTCATCATTCCTGATTCCTGATTCATCATTCCTGATTCATCATTCCTGATTCCTGATTCATCATTCCTGATTCATGATTCACCATTCCTGATTCCTGATTCATCATTCCTCTTTCCTGATTCATCATTCCTGATTCCTGATTCATCATTCATCATTCCTGATTCCTGATTCATCATTCCTGATTCATCATTGCTGATTCCTGATTCATCATTCATCATTCCTGATTCCTGATTCTTCATTCCTGATTCATCATTCATCATTCCTGATTCATCATTCATCATTCCTGATTCATCATTGCTGATTCCTGATTCATCATTCCTGATTCCTGATTCATCATTCCTGATTCATCATTCATCATTCCTGATTCATCATTCCTGATTCCTGATTCATCATTCCTTATTCCTGATTCATCATTCCTGATTCCTGATTCATCATTCCTGATTCCTGATTCATCATTCCTGATTCCTGATTCATCATTCCTCATTCATCATTCCTGATTCATCATTCCTGATTCATGATTCACCATTCCTGATTCCTGATTCGTCATTCCTCTTTCCTGATTCATCATTCCT
Organism: Actinernus sp. WN-2022; assembly: GCA_030867875.1. NCBI lineage: Eukaryota > Metazoa > Cnidaria > Anthozoa > Actiniaria > Actinernidae > Actinernus > Actinernus sp. WN-2022. The sequence goes on along the minus strand of JAOWCC010000697.1, from coordinate 137,908 downwards.
GATTCCTGATACATCATTCATCATTCCTGATTCATCATTCCTGATTCCTGATTCATCATTCCTGATTCCTGATTCATCATTTATCATTCCTGATTCATCATTCCTCATTCCTGAATCATCATTCCTCATTCCTGATTGATCATTCCTCATTCCTGATTGATCATTCCTCATTCCTGATTCATCATTCCTGATTCTTGATTCATCATTCCTGATTCCTGATTAATCACTCCTGATTCCTGATTCCTGATTCATCATTCCTGATTCCTCATTCCTGATTCATCATTCATCATTCCTGAATCATGATTCCTGATTTCTGATTCATCATTGCTGATTCCTGATTCATCATTCATCATTCCTGATTCCTGATTCATCATTCATCATTCCTGATTCCTGATTCATCATTCCTGATTCATCATTCATCATTCCTGATTCATCATTCATCATTCCTGATTCATCATTGCTGATTCCTGATTCATCATTCATCATTCCTGATTCCTGATTCATCATTCCTGATTCATCATTCATCATTCCTGATTCATCATTGCTGATTCCTGATTCATCATTCATCATTCCTGATTCCTGATTCATCATTCCTGATTCATCATTCATCATTCCTGATTCCTGATTCATCATTCCTGATTCATCATTCCTGATTCCTGATTCATCATTCCTGATTCCTGATTCCTGATTCATCATTCCTGATTCATCATTCCTGATTCATCATTCATCATTCCTGATTCATCATTCCTGATTCCTGATTCATCATTCCTGATTCATCATTCCTGATTCATCATTCCTGATTCCTGATTCATCATTGCTGATTCCTGATTCATCATTCATCATTCCTGATTCCTGATTCATCATTCCTGATTCATCATTCCTGATTCCTGATTCATCATTCCTGATTCATGATTCACCATTCCTGATTCCTGATTCATCATTCCTCTTTCCTGATTCATCATTCCTGATTCCTGATTCATCATTCATCATTCCTGATTCCTGATTCATCATTCCTGATTCATCATTGCTGATTCCTGATTCATCATTCATCATTACTGATTCCTGATTCTTCATTCCTGATTCATCATTCATCATTCCTGATTCATCATTGCTGATTCCTGATTCATCATTCCTGATTCCTGATTCATCATTCCTGATTCATCATTCATCATTCCTGATTCATCATTCCTCATTCCTGATTCATCAATCCTCATTCCTGATTCATCATTCCTGATTCCTGATTGATCATTCCTCTTTCCTGATTGATCATTCCTCATTCCTGATTCATCATTCCTGATTCCTGATTCATCATTCCTGATTCCTGATTCATCACTCCTGATTCCTGATTCCTGATTCATCATTCCTGATTCATCATTCCTGATTCATCATTCCTGATTCATCATTCCTGATTCCTGATTCATCATTGCTGATTCCTGATTCATCATTCATCATTCCTGATTCCTGATTCATCATTCCTGATTCATCATTCCTGATTCCTGATTCATCATTCCTGATTCATGATTCACCATTCCTGATTCCTGATTCATCATTCCTCTTTCCTGATTCATCATTCCTGATTCCTGATTCATCATTCATCATTCCTGATTCCTGATTCATCATTCCTGATTCATCATTGCTGATTCCTGATTCATCATTCATCATTCCTGATTCCTGATTCTTCATTCCTGATTCATCTTTCATCATTCCTGATTCATCATTCATCATTCCTGATTCATCATTGCTGATTCCTGATTCATCATTCCTGATTCCTGATTCATCATTCCTGATTCATCATTCATCATTCCTGATTCATCATTCCTGATTCCTGATTCATCATTCCTTATTCCTGATTCATCATTCCTGATTCCTGATTCATCATTCCTGATTCCTGATTCATCATTCCTGATTCCTGATTCATCATTCCTCATTCATCATTCCTGATTCATCATTCCTGATTCATGATTCACCATTCCTGATTCCTGATTCGTCATTCCTCTTTCCTGATTCATCATTCCTGATTCCTGATACATCATTCATCATTCCTGATTCATCATTCCTGATTCCTGATTCATCATTCCTGATTCCTGATTCATCATTTATCATTCCTGATTCATCATTCCTCATTCCTGAATCATCATTCCTCATTCCTGATTGATCATTCCTCATTCCTGATTGATCATTCCTCATTCCTGATTCATCATTCCTGATTCTTGATTCATCATTCCTGATTCCTGATTAATCACTCCTGATTCCTGATTCCTGATTCATCATTCCTGATTCCTCATTCCTGATTCATCATTCATCATTCCTGAATCATGATTCCTGATTTCTGATTCATCATTGCTGATTCCTGATTCATCATTCATCATTCCTGATTCCTGATTCATCATTCATCATTCCTGATTCCTGATTCATCATTCCTGATTCATCATTCATCATTCCTGATTCATCATTCATCATTCCTGATTCATCATTGCTGATTCCTGATTCATCATTCATCATTCCTGATTCCTGATTCATCATTCCTGATTCATCATTCATCATTCCTGATTCATCATTGCTGATTCCTGATTCATCATTCATCATTCCTGATTCCTGATTCATCATTCCTGATTCATCATTCATCATTCCTGATTCCTGATTCATCATTCCTGATTCATCATTCCTGATTCCTGATTCATCATTCCTGATTCCTGATTCCTGATTCATCATTCCTGATTCATCATTCCTGATTCATCATTCATCATTCCTGATTCATCATTCCTGATTCATGATTCACCATTCCTGACTCCTGATTCGTCATTCCTCTTTCCTGATTCATCATTCCTGATTCCTAATACATCATTCATCATTCCTGATTCATCATTCCTGATTCCTGATTCATCATTCCTGATTCCTGATTCATCATTCCTGATTCATCATTCCTCATTCCTGATTCATCATTCCTGATTCCTGATTGATCATTCCTCATTCCTGATTGATCATTCCTCATTCCTGATTCATCATTCCTGATTCTTGATTCGTCATTCCTGATTCCTGATTAATCACTCCTGATTCCTGATTCCTGATTCATCATTCCTGATTCCTCATTCCTGATTCATCATTCATCATTCCTGATTCATCATTCCTGATTTCTGATTCATCATTGCTGATTCCTGATTCATCATTCATCATTCCTGATTCCTGATTCATCATTCCTGATTCATCATTCATCATTCCTGATTCATCATTCATCATTCCTGATTCGTCATTCATCATTCCTGATTCATCATTCCTGATTCCTGATTCCTGATTCATCATTCCTGATTCCTGATTCCTGATTCATCATTCCTGATTCATCATTCCTGATTCATCATTCATCATTCCTGATTCCTGATTCATCATTCCTGATTCATCATTCCTGATTCATCATTCATCATTGCTGATTCATCATTCCTTATTCCTGATTCATCATTCCTGATTCCTGATTCATCATTCATCATTCCTGATTCATCATTCATCATTCATCATTCCTGATTCGTCATTCATCTATGAATTTTCTGGAATCTATGAATTTGCTGGCAAGATGGAATCTCTCCTGATTCATCATTCCTGATTCCTGATTCATCATTCCTGATTCATCATTCATCATTCCTGATTCATCATTGCTGATTCCTGATTCATCATTCATCATTCCTGATTCCTGATTCATCATTCCTGATTCATCATTCATCATTCCTGATTCATCATTCATCATTCCTGATTCATCATTCCTGATTCATCATTCCTTATTCCTGATTCATCATTCATCATTCCTGATTCATCATTCCTGATTCCTGATTCATCATTCCTGATTCCTGATTCCTGATTCATCATTCCTGATTCATCATTCCTGATTCATCATTCATCATTCCTGATTCATCATTCCTGATTCATGATTCACCATTCCTGATTCCTGATTCGTCATTCCTCTTTCCTGATTCATCATTCCTGATTCCTGATACATCATTCATCATTCCTGATTCATCATTCCTGATTCCTGATTCATCATTGCTGATACCTGATTCATCATTCATCATTCCTGATTCCTGATTCATCATTCCTGATTCATCATTCATCATTCCTGATTCATCATTGCTGATTCCTGATTCATCATTCCTGATTCCTGATTCATCATTCCTGATTCATGATTCACCATTCCTGATTCCTGATTCATCATTCCTCTTTCCTGATTCATCATTCCTGATTCCTGATTCATCATTCATCATTCCTGATTCATGATTCATCATTCCTGATTCATCATTCATCATTCCTGATTCATCATTCCTGATTCCTGATTCATCATTCTTGATTCATGATTCACCATTCCTGATTCCTGATTCATCATTCCTCTTTCCTGATTCATCATTCCTGATTCCTGATTCATCATTCCTGATTCCTGATTCATCATTCCTCATTCCTGATTCATCAATCCTCATTCCTGATTCATCATACCTGACTCCTGATTGATCATTCCTCTTTCCTGATTGATCATTCCTGATTCCTGATCTATCATTCCTGATTCCTGATTGATCATTCCTGATTCCTGATTAATCACTCCTGATTCCTGATTCCTGATTCCTGATTCATCATTGTTGATTCCTGATTCATCATTGCTGATTCCTGATTCATCATTACTGATTCCTGATTCATCATTGCTGATTCATCATTCCTGATTCATCATTCCTGATTCCTGTTTCATCATTCCTGATTCCTGATTCATCATGCCTGATTCATGATTCACCATTCCTGATTCCTGATTCGTCATTCCTCTTTCCTGATTCATCATTCCTGATTCCTGATACATCATTCATCATTCCTGATTCATCATTCCTGATTCCTGATTCATCATTCCTGATTCCTGATTCATCATTCATCATTCCTGATTCATCATTCCTCATTCCTGATTCATCATTCCTGATTCCTGATTGATCATTCCTCATTCCTGATTGATCATTCCTCATTCCTGATTCATCATTCCTGATTCTTGATTCATCATTCCTGATTGCTGATTAATCACTCCTGATTGCTGATTCCTGATTCATCATTCCTGATTCCTGATTCCTGAATCATCATTCATCATTCCTGATTCATCATTCCTGATTCCTGATTCATCATTCCTGATTCCTGATTCATCATTCCTGATTCATCATTCCTGATTCCTGATTCATCATTCCTCATTCCTGATTCATCAATCCTCATTCCTGATTCATCATTCCTGATTGATCATTCCTCTTTCCTGATTGATCATTCCTCATTCCTGATTCATCATTCCTGATTTCTGATTCATCATTCCTGATTCCTGATTCATCACTCCTGATTCCTGATTCCTGATTCATCATTCCTGATTCATCATTCCTGATTCATCATTCCTGATTCCTGATTCATCATTGCTGATTCCTGATTCATCATTCATCATTCCTGATTCCTGATTCATCATTCCTGATTCATCATTCCTGATTCCTGATTCATCATTCCTGATTCATGATTCACCATTCCTGATTCCTGATTCATCATTCCTCTTTCCTGATTCATCATTCCTGATTCCTGATTCATCATTCATCATTCCTGATTCCTGATTCATCATTCCTGATTCATCATTGCTGATTCCTGATTCATCATTCATCATTACTGATTCCTGATTCTTCATTCCTGATTCATCATTCATCATTCCTGATTCATCATTGCTGATTCCTGATTCATCATTCCTGATTCCTGATTCATCATTCCTGATTCATCATTCATCATTCCTGATTCATCATTCCTCATTCCTGATTCATCAATCCTCATTCCTGATTCATCATTCCTGATTCCTGATTGATCATTCCTCTTTCCTGATTGATCATTCCTCATTCCTGATTCATCATTCCTGATTCCTGATTCATCATTCCTGATTCCTGATTCATCACTCCTGATTCCTGATTCCTGATTCATCATTCCTGATTCATCATTCCTGATTCATCATTCCTGATTCATCATTCCTGATTCCTGATTCATCATTGCTGATTCCTGATTCATCATTCATCATTCCTGATTCCTGATTCATCATTCCTGATTCATCATTCCTGATTCCTGATTCATCATTCCTGATTCATGATTCACCATTCCTGATTCCTGATTCATCATTCCTCTTTCCTGATTCATCATTCCTGATTCCTGATTCATCATTCATCATTCCTGATTCCTGATTCATCATTCCTGATTCATCATTGCTGATTCCTGATTCATCATTCATCATTCCTGATTCCTGATTCTTCATTCCTGATTCATCATTCATCATTCCTGATTCATCATTCATCATTCCTGATTCATCATTGCTGATTCCTGATTCATCATTCCTGATTCCTGATTCATCATTCCTGATTCATCATTCATCATTCCTGATTCATCATTCCTGATTCCTGATTCATCATTCCTTATTCCTGATTCATCATTCCTGATTCCTGATTCATCATTCCTGATTCCTGATTCATCATTCCTGATTCCTGATTCATCATTCCTCATTCATCATTCCTGATTCATCATTCCTGATTCATGATTCACCATTCCTGATTCCTGATTCGTCATTCCTCTTTCCTGATTCATCATTCCTGATTCCTGATACATCATTCATCATTCCTGATTCATCATTCCTGATTCCTGATTCATCATTCCTGATTCCTGATTCATCATTTATCATTCCTGATTCATCATTCCTCATTCCTGAATCATCATTCCTCATTCCTGATTGATCATTCCTCATTCCTGATTGATCATTCCTCATTCCTGATTCATCATTCCTGATTCTTGATTCATCATTCCTGATTCCTGATTAATCACTCCTGATTCCTGATTCCTGATTCATCATTCCTGATTCCTCATTCCTGATTCATCATTCATCATTCCTGAATCATGATTCCTGATTTCTGATTCATCATTGCTGATTCCTGATTCATCATTCATCATTCCTGATTCCTGATTCATCATTCATCATTCCTGATTCCTGATTCATCATTCCTGATTCATCATTCATCATTCCTGATTCATCATTCATCATTCCTGATTCATCATTGCTGATTCCTGATTCATCATTCATCATTCCTGATTCCTGATTCATCATTCCTGATTCATCATTCATCATTCCTGATTCATCATTGCTGATTCCTGATTCATCATTCATCATTCCTGATTCCTGATTCATCATTCCTGATTCATCATTCATCATTCCTGATTCCTGATTCATCATTCCTGATTCATCATTCCTGATTCCTGATTCATCATTCCTGATTCCTGATTCCTGATTCATCATTCCTGATTCATCATTCCTGATTCATCATTCATCATTCCTGATTCATCATTCCTGATTCATGATTCACCATTCCTGACTCCTGATTCGTCATTCCTCTTTCCTGATTCATCATTCCTGATTCCTAATACATCATTCATCATTCCTGATTCATCATTCCTGATTCCTGATTCATCATTCCTGATTCCTGATTCATCATTCCTGATTCATCATTCCTCATTCCTGATTCATCATTCCTGATTCCTGATTGATCATTCCTCATTCCTGATTGATCATTCCTCATTCCTGATTCATCATTCCTGATTCTTGATTCGTCATTCCTGATTCCTGATTAATCACTCCTGATTCCTGATTCCTGATTCATCATTCCTGATTCCTCATTCCTGATTCATCATTCATCATTCCTGATTCATCATTCCTGATTTCTGATTCATCATTGCTGATTCCTGATTCATCATTCATCATTCCTGATTCCTGATTCATCATTCCTGATTCATCATTCATCATTCCTGATTCATCATTCATCATTCCTGATTCGTCATTCATCATTCCTGATTCATCATTCCTGATTCCTGATTCCTGATTCATCATTCCTGATTCCTGATTCCTGATTCATCATTCCTGATTCATCATTCCTGATTCATCATTCATCATTCCTGATTCCTGATTCATCATTCCTGATTCATCATTCCTGATTCATCATTCATCATTGCTGATTCATCATTCCTTATTCCTGATTCATCATTCCTGATTCCTGATTCATCATTCATCATTCCTGATTCATCATTCATCATTCATCATTCCTGATTCGTCATTCATCTATGAATTTTCTGGAATCTATGAATTTGCTGGCAAGATGGAATCTCTCCTGATTCATCATTCCTGATTCCTGATTCATCATTCCTGATTCATCATTCATCATTCCTGATTCATCATTGCTGATTCCTGATTCATCATTCATCATTCCTGATTCCTGATTCATCATTCCTGATTCATCATTCATCATTCCTGATTCATCATTCATCATTCCTGATTCATCATTCCTGATTCATCATTCCTTATTCCTGATTCATCATTCATCATTCCTGATTCATCATTCCTGATTCCTGATTCATCATTCCTGATTCCTGATTCCTGATTCATCATTCCTGATTCATCATTCCTGATTCATCATTCATCATTCCTGATTCATCATTCCTGATTCATGATTCACCATTCCTGATTCCTGATTCGTCATTCCTCTTTCCTGATTCATCATTCCTGATTCCTGATACATCATTCATCATTCCTGATTCATCATTCCTGATTCCTGATTCATCATTGCTGATACCTGATTCATCATTCATCATTCCTGATTCCTGATTCATCATTCCTGATTCATCATTCATCATTCCTGATTCATCATTGCTGATTCCTGATTCATCATTCCTGATTCCTGATTCATCATTCCTGATTCATGATTCACCATTCCTGATTCCTGATTCATCATTCCTCTTTCCTGATTCATCATTCCTGATTCCTGATTCATCATTCATCATTCCTGATTCATGATTCATCATTCCTGATTCATCATTCATCATTCCTGATTCATCATTCCTGATTCCTGATTCATCATTCTTGATTCATGATTCACCATTCCTGATTCCTGATTCATCATTCCTCTTTCCTGATTCATCATTCCTGATTCCTGATTCATCATTCCTGATTCCTGATTCATCATTCCTCATTCCTGATTCATCAATCCTCATTCCTGATTCATCATACCTGACTCCTGATTGATCATTCCTCTTTCCTGATTGATCATTCCTGATTCCTGATCTATCATTCCTGATTCCTGATTGATCATTCCTGATTCCTGATTAATCACTCCTGATTCCTGATTCCTGATTCCTGATTCATCATTGTTGATTCCTGATTCATCATTGCTGATTCCTGATTCATCATTACTGATTCCTGATTCATCATTGCTGATTCATCATTCCTGATTCATCATTCCTGATTCCTGTTTCATCATTCCTGATTCCTGATTCATCATGCCTGATTCATGATTCACCATTCCTGATTCCTGATTCGTCATTCCTCTTTCCTGATTCATCATTCCTGATTCCTGATACATCATTCATCATTCCTGATTCATCATTCCTGATTCCTGATTCATCATTCCTGATTCCTGATTCATCATTCATCATTCCTGATTCATCATTCCTCATTCCTGATTCATCATTCCTGATTCCTGATTGATCATTCCTCATTCCTGATTGATCATTCCTCATTCCTGATTCATCATTCCTGATTCTTGATTCATCATTCCTGATTGCTGATTAATCACTCCTGATTGCTGATTCCTGATTCATCATTCCTGATTCCTGATTCCTGAATCATCATTCATCATTCCTGATTCATCATTCCTGATTTCTGATTCATCATTGCTGATTCCTGATTCATCATTCATCATTCCTGATTCCTGATTCATCATTCCTGATTCATCATTCATCATTCCTGATTCATCATTCATCATTCCTGCTTCATCATTGCTGATTCCTGATTCATCATTCATCATTCCTGATTCATCATTCCTGATTCATCATTCATCATTCCTGATTCATCATTCCTGATTCCTGATTCATCATTCCTGATTCCTGATTCATCATTCCTGATTCATCATTCCTGATTCATCATTCATCATTCCTGATTCATCATTCCTGATTCATCATTCACCATTCCTGATTCCTGATTCGTCATTCCTCTTTCCTGATTCATCATTCCTGATTCCTGATACATCATTCATCATTCCTGATTCATCATTCCTGATTCCTGATTCATCATTCCTCATTCATCATTCCTGATTCATCATTCCTGATTCATGATTCACCATTCCTGATTCCTGATTCGTCATTCCTCTTTCCTGATTCATCATTCCTGATTCCTGATACATCATTCATCATTCCTGATTCATCATTCCTGATTCCTGATTCATCATTCCTGATTCCTGATTCATCATTTATCATTCCTGATTCATCATTCCTCATTCCTGAATCATCATTCCTCATTCCTGATTGATCATTCCTCATTCCTGATTGATCATTCCTCATTCCTGATTCATCATTCCTGATTCTTGATTCATCATTCCTGATTCCTGATTAATCACTCCTGATTCCTGATTCCTGATTCATCATTCCTGATTCCTCATTCCTGATTCATCATTCATCATTCCTGAATCATGATTCCTGATTTCTGATTCATCATTGCTGATTCCTGATTCATCATTCATCATTCCTGATTCCTGATTCATCATTCATCATTCCTGATTCCTGATTCATCATTCCTGATTCATCATTCATCATTCCTGATTCATCATTCATCATTCCTGATTCATCATTGCTGATTCCTGATTCATCATTCATCATTCCTGATTCCTGATTCATCATTCCTGATTCATCATTCATCATTCCTGATTCATCATTGCTGATTCCTGATTCATCATTCATCATTCCTGATTCCTGATTCATCATTCATCATTCCTGATTCCTGATTCATCATTCCTGATTCATCATTCCTGATTCCTGATTCATCATTCCTGATTCCTGATTCCTGATTCATCATTCCTGATTCATCATTCCTGATTCATCATTCATCATTCCTGATTCATCATTCCTGATTCATGATTCACCATTCCTGACTCCTGATTCGTCATTCCTCTTTCCTGATTCATCATTCCTGATTCCTAATACATCATTCATCATTCCTGATTCATCATTCCTGATTCCTGATTCATCATTCCTGATTCCTGATTCATCATTCCTGATTCATCATTCCTCATTCCTGATTCATCATTCCTGATTCCTGATTGATCATTCCTCATTCCTGATTGATCATTCCTCATTCCTGATTCATCATTCCTGATTCTTGATTCGTCATTCCTGATTCCTGATTAATCACTCCTGATTCCTGATTCCTGATTCATCATTCCTGATTCCTCATTCCTGATTCATCATTCATCATTCCTGATTCATCATTCCTGATTTCTGATTCATCATTGCTGATTCCTGATTCATCATTCATCATTCCTGATTCCTGATTCATCATTCCTGATTCATCATTCATCATTCCTGATTCATCATTCATCATTCCTGATTCGTCATTCATCATTCCTGATTCATCATTCCTGATTCCTGATTCCTGATTCATCATTCCTGATTCCTGATTCCTGATTCATCATTCCTGATTCATCATTCCTGATTCATCATTCATCATTCCTGATTCCTGATTCATCATTCCTGATTCATCATTCCTGATTCATCATTCATCATTGCTGATTCATCATTCCTTATTCCTGATTCATCATTCCTGATTCCTGATTCATCATTCATCATTCCTGATTCATCATTCATCATTCATCATTCCTGATTCGTCATTCATCTATGAATTTTCTGGAATCTATGAATTTGCTGGCAAGATGGAATCTCTCCTGATTCATCATTCCTGATTCCTGATTCATCATTCCTGATTCATCATTCATCATTCCTGATTCATCATTGCTGATTCCTGATTCATCATTCATCATTCCTGATTCCTGATTCATCATTCCTGATTCATCATTCATCATTCCTGATTCATCATTCATCATTCCTGATTCATCATTCCTGATTCATCATTCCTTATTCCTGATTCATCATTCATCATTCCTGATTCATCATTCCTGATTCCTGATTCATCATTCCTGATTCCTGATTCCTGATTCATCATTCCTGATTCATCATTCCTGATTCATCATTCATCATTCCTGATTCATCATTCCTGATTCATGATTCACCATTCCTGATTCCTGATTCGTCATTCCTCTTTCCTGATTCATCATTCCTGATTCCTGATACATCATTCATCATTCCTGATTCATCATTCCTGATTCCTGATTCATCATTGCTGATACCTGATTCATCATTCATCATTCCTGATTCCTGATTCATCATTCCTGATTCATCATTCATCATTCCTGATTCATCATTGCTGATTCCTGATTCATCATTCCTGATTCCTGATTCATCATTCCTGATTCATGATTCACCATTCCTGATTCCTGATTCATCATTCCTCTTTCCTGATTCATCATTCCTGATTCCTGATTCATCATTCATCATTCCTGATTCATGATTCATCATTCCTGATTCATCATTCATCATTCCTGATTCATCATTCCTGATTCCTGATTCATCATTCTTGATTCATGATTCACCATTCCTGATTCCTGATTCATCATTCCTCTTTCCTGATTCATCATTCCTGATTCCTGATTCATCATTCCTGATTCCTGATTCATCATTCCTCATTCCTGATTCATCAATCCTCATTCCTGATTCATCATACCTGACTCCTGATTGATCATTCCTCTTTCCTGATTGATCATTCCTGATTCCTGATCTATCATTCCTGATTCCTGATTGATCATTCCTGATTCCTGATTAATCACTCCTGATTCCTGATTCCTGATTCCTGATTCATCATTGTTGATTCCTGATTCATCATTGCTGATTCCTGATTCATCATTACTGATTCCTGATTCATCATTGCTGATTCATCATTCCTGATTCATCATTCCTGATTCCTGTTTCATCATTCCTGATTCCTGATTCATCATGCCTGATTCATGATTCACCATTCCTGATTCCTGATTCGTCATTCCTCTTTCCTGATTCATCATTCCTGATTCCTGATACATCATTCATCATTCCTGATTCATCATTCCTGATTCCTGATTCATCATTCCTGATTCCTGATTCATCATTCATCATTCCTGATTCATCATTCCTCATTCCTGATTCATCATTCCTGATTCCTGATTGATCATTCCTCATTCCTGATTGATCATTCCTCATTCCTGATTCATCATTCCTGATTCTTGATTCATCATTCCTGATTGCTGATTAATCACTCCTGATTGCTGATTCCTGATTCATCATTCCTGATTCCTGATTCCTGAATCATCATTCATCATTCCTGATTCATCATTCCTGATTTCTGATTCATCATTGCTGATTCCTGATTCATCATTCATCATTCCTGATTCCTGATTCATCATTCCTGATTCATCATTCATCATTCCTGATTCATCATTCATCATTCCTGCTTCATCATTGCTGATTCCTGATTCATCATTCATCATTCCTGATTCATCATTCCTGATTCATCATTCATCATTCCTGATTCATCATTCCTGATTCCTGATTCATCATTCCTGATTCCTGATTCATCATTCCTGATTCATCATTCCTGATTCATCATTCATCATTCCTGATTCATCATTCCTGATTCATCATTCACCATTCCTGATTCCTGATTCGTCATTCCTCTTTCCTGATTCATCATTCCTGATTCCTGATACATCATTCATCATTCCTGATTCATCATTCCTGATTCCTGATTCATCATTCCTGATTCCTGATTCATCATTCATCATTCCTGATTCATCATTCCTCATTCCTGATTCATCATTCCTCATTCCTGATTGATCATTCCTCATTCCTGATTGATCATTCCTCATTCCTGATTGATCATTCCTGATTCTTGATTCATCATTCCTGATTCCTGATTAATCACTCCTGATTCCTGATTCCTGATTCATCATTCCTGATTCCTCATTCCTAATTCATCATTCATCATTCCTGATTCATCATTCCTGATTTCTGATTCATCATTGCTGATTCCTGATTCATCATTCATCATTCCTGATTCCTGATTCATCATTCATCATTCCTGATTCCTGATTCATCATTCCTGATTCATCATTCATCATTCCTGATTCATCATTCATCATTCCTGATTCATCATTGCTGATTCCTGATTCATCATTCATCATTCCTGATTCATCATTCATCATTCCTGATTCCTGATTCATCATTCCTGATTCATCATTCATCATTCCTGATTCATCATTGCTGATTCCTGATTCATCATTCATCATTCCTGATTCCTGATTCATCATTCCTGATTCATCATTCATCATTCCTGATTCATCATTCATCATTCCTGATTCATCATTCCTGATTCATCATTCCTTATTCCTGATTCATCATTCATCATTCCTGATTCATCATTCCTGATTCCTGATTCATCATTCCTGATTCCTGATTCCTGATTCATCATTCCTGATTCATCATTCCTGATTCATCATTCATCATTCCTGATTCATCATTCCTGATTCCTGATTCACCATTTCTGATTCCTGATTCGTCATTCCTCTTTCCTGATTCATCATTCCTGATTCCTGATACATCATTCATCATTCCTGATTCATCATTCCTGATTCCTGATTCATCATTCCTGATTCCTGATTCATCATTCCTGATTCATCATTCCTCATTCCTGATTCATTATTCCTCATTCCTGATTGATCATTCCTCATTCCTGATTGATCATTCCTCATTCCTGATTCATCATTCCTGATTCTTGATTCATCATTCCTGATTCCTGATTAATCACTCCTGATTCCTGATTCCTGATTCATCATTCCTGATTCCTCATTCCTGATTCATCATTCATCATTCCTGATTCATCATTCCTGATTTCTGATTCATCATTGCTGATTCCTGATTCATCATTCATCATTCCTGATTCATCATTCATCATTCCTGCTTCATCATTGCTGATTCCTGATTCATCATTCATCATTCCTGATTCATCATTCCTGATTCATCATTCATCATTCCTGATTCATCATTCCTGATTCCTGATTCATCATTCCTGATTCCTGATTCATCATTCCTGATTCATCATTCCTGATTCATCATTCATCATTCCTGATTCATCATTCCTGATTCATCATTCACCATTCCTGATTCCTGATTCGTCATTCCTCTTTCCTGATTCATCATTCCTGATTCCTGATACATCATTCATCATTCCTGATTCATCATTCCTGATTCCTGATTCATCATTCCTGATTCCTGATTCATCATTCCTCATTCCTGATTCATCATTCCTCATTCCTGATTGATCATTCCTCATTCCTGATTGATCATTCCTCATTCCTGATTGATCATTCCTCATTCCTGATTCATCATTCCTGATTCTTGATTCATCATTCCTGATTCCTGATTAATCACTCCTGATTCCTGATTCCTGATTCATCATTCCTGATTCCTCATTCCTAATTCATCATTCATCATTCCTGATTCATCATTCCTGATTTCTGATTCATCATTGCTGATTCCTGATTCATCATTCATCATTCCTGATTCCTGATTCATCATTCATCATTCCTGATTCCTGATTCATCATTCCTGATTCATCATTCATCATTCCTGATTCATCATTCATCATTCCTGATTCATCATTGCTGATTCCTGATTCATCATTCATCATTCATCATTCCTGATTCCTGATTCATCATTCCTGATTCATCATTCATCATTCCTGATTCATCATTGCTGATTCCTGATTCATCATTCATCATTCCTGATTCCTGATTCATCATTCCTGATTCATCATTCATCATTCCTGATTCATCATTCATCATTCCTGATTCATCATTCCTGATTCATCATTCCTTATTCCTGATTCATCATTCATCATTCCTGATTCATCATTCCTGATTCCTGATTCATCATTCCTGATTCCTGATTCCTGATTCATCATTCCTGATTCATCATTCCTGATTCATCATTCATCATTCCTGATTCATCATTCCTGATTCCTGATTCACCATTCCTGATTCCTGATTCGTCATTCCTCTTTCCTGATTCATCATTCCTGATTCCTGATACATCATTCATCATTCCTGATTCATCATTCCTGATTCCTGATTCATCATTCCTGATTCCTGATTCATCATTCCTGATTCATCATTCCTGATTCCTGATTCATCATTCCTCATTCCTGATTCATCAATCCTCATTCCTGATTCATCATTCCTGATTGATCATTCCTCTTTCCTGATTGATCATTCCTCATTCCTGATTCATCATTCCTGATTCCTGATTCATCATTCCTGATTCCTGATTCATCACTCCTGATTCCTGATTCCTGATTCATCATTCCTGATTCATCATTCCTGATTCATCATTCCTGATTCCTGATTCATCATTGCTGATTCCTGATTCATCATTCATCATTCCTGATTCCTGATTCATCATTCCTGATTCATCATTCATGATTCCTGATTCATCATTCCTGATTCATGATTCACCATTCCTGATTCCTGATTCATCATTCCTCTTTCCTGATTCATCATTCCTGATTCCTGATTCATCATTCATCATTCCTGATTCCTGATTCATCATTCCTGATTCATCATTGCTGATTCCTGATTCATCATTCATCATTACTGATTCCTGATTCTTCATTCCTGATTCATCATTCATCATTCCTGATTCATCATTCATCATTCCTGATTCATCATTGCTGATTCCTGATTCATCATTCCTGATTCCTGATTCATCATTCCTGATTCATCATTCATCATTCCTGATTCATCATTCCTCATTCCTGATTCATCAATCCTCATTCCTGATTCATCATTCCTGATTCCTGATTGATCATTCCTCTTTCCTGATTGATCATTCCTCATTCCTGATTCATCATTCCTGATTCCTGATTCATCATTCCTGATTCCTGATTCATCACTCCTGATTCCTGATTCCTGATTCATCATTCCTGATTCATCATTCCTGATTCATCATTCCTGATTCCTGATTCATCATTGCTGATTCCTGATTCATCATTCATCATTCCTGATTCCTGATTCATCATTCCTGATTCATCATTCCTGATTCCTGATTCATCATTCCTGATTCATGATTCACCATTCCTGATTCCTGATTCATCATTCCTCTTTCCTGATTCATCATTCCTGATTCCTGATTCATCATTCATCATTCCTGATTCCTGATTCATCATTCCTGATTCATCATTGCTGATTCCTGATTCATCATTCATCATTCCTGATTCCTGATTCTTCATTCCTGATTCATCATTCATCATTCCTGATTCATCATTCATCATTCCTGATTCATCATTGCTGATTCCTGATTCATCATTCCTGATTCCTGATTCATCATTCCTGATTCATCATTCATCATTCCTGATTCATCATTCCTGATTCCTGATTCATCATTCCTTATTCCTGATTCATCATTCCTGATTCCTGATTCATCATTCCTGATTCCTGATTCATCATTCCTGATTCCTGATTCATCATTCCTCATTCATCATTCCTGATTCATCATTCCTGATTCATGATTCACCATTCCTGATTCCTGATTCGTCATTCCTCTTTCCTGATTCATCATTCCTGATTCCTGATACATCATTCATCATTCCTGATTCATCATTCCTGATTCCTGATTCATCATTCCTGATTCCTGATTCATCATTTATCATTCCTGATTCATCATTCCTCATTCCTGAATCATCATTCCTCATTCCTGATTGATCATTCCTCATTCCTGATTGATCATTCCTCATTCCTGATTCATCATTCCTGATTCTTGATTCATCATTCCTGATTCCTGATTAATCACTCCTGATTCCTGATTCCTGATTCATCATTCCTGATTCCTCATTCCTGATTCATCATTCATCATTCCTGATTCATCATTCCTGATTTCTGATTCATCATTGCTGATTCCTGATTCATCATTCATCATTCCTGATTCCTGATTCATCATTCATCATTCCTGATTCCTGATTCATCATTCCTGATTCATCATTCATCATTCCTGATTCATCATTCATCATTCCTGATTCATCATTGCTGATTCCTGATTCATCATTCATCATTCCTGATTCCTGATTCATCATTCCTGATTCATCATTCATCATTCCTGATTCATCATTGCTGATTCCTGATTCATCATTCATCATTCCTGATTCCTGATTCATCATTCCTGATTCATCATTCATCATTCCTGATTCCTGATTCATCATTCCTGATTCATCATTCCTGATTCCTGATTCATCATTCCTGATTCCTGATTCCTGATTCATCATTCCTGATTCATCATTCCTGATTCATCATTCATCATTCCTGATTCATCATTCCTGATTCATGATTCACCATTCCTGACTCCTGATTCGTCATTCCTCTTTCCTGATTCATCATTCCTGATTCCTAATACATCATTCATCATTCCTGATTCATCATTCCTGATTCCTGATTCATCATTCCTGATTCCTGATTCATCATTCCTGATTCATCATTCCTCATTCCTGATTCATCATTCCTGATTCCTGATTCCTGATTCATCATTCCTGATTCATCATTCCTGATTCATCATTCCTTATTCCTGATTCATCATTCCTGATTCCTGATTCATCATTCATCATTCCTGATTCATCATTCATCATTCATCATTCCTGATTCGTCATTCATCTATGAATTTTCTGGAATCTATGAATTTGCTGGCAAGATGGAATCTCTCCTGATTCATCATTCCTGATTCCTGATTCATCATTCCTGATTCATCATTCATCATTCCTGATTCATCATTGCTGATTCCTGATTCATCATTCATCATTCCTGATTCCTGATTCATCATTCCTGATTCATCATTCATCATTCCTGATTCATCATTCATCATTCCTGATTCATCATTCATCATTCCTGATTCATCATTCCTGATTCATCATTCCTTATTCCTGATTCATCATTCATCATTCCTGATTCATCATTCCTGATTCCTGATTCATCATTCCTGATTCCTGATTCCTGATTCATCATTCCTGATTCATCATTCCTGATTCATCATTCATCATTCCTGATTCATCATTCCTGATTCATGATTCACCATTCCTGATTCCTGATTCGTCATTCCTCTTTCCTGATTCATCATTCCTGATTCCTGATACATCATTCATCATTCCTGATTCATCATTCCTGATTCCTGATTCATCATTGCTGATTCCTGATTCATCATTCATCATTCCTGATTCCTGATTCATCATTCCTGATTCATCATTCATCATTCCTGATTCATCATTGCTGATTCCTGATTCATCATTCCTGATTCCTGATTCATCATTCCTGATTCATGATTCACCATTCCTGATTCCTGATTCATCATTCCTCTTTCCTGATTCATCATTCCTGATTCCTGATTCATCATTCATCATTCCTGATTCATGATTCATCATTCCTGATTCATCATTCATCATTCCTGATTCATCATTGCTGATTCCTGATTCATCATTCCTGATTCCTGATTCATCATTCTTGATTCATGATTCACCATTCCTGATTCCTGATTCATCATTCCTCTTTCCTGATTCATCATTCTTGATTCATGATTCACCATTCCTGATTCCTGATTCATCATTCCTCTTTCCTGATTCATCATTCCTGATTCCTGATTCATCATTCCTGATTCCTGATTCATCATTCCTCATTCCTGATTCATCAATCCTCATTCCTGATTCATCATACCTGACTCCTGATTGATCATTCCTCTTTCCTGATTGATCATTCCTGATTCCTGATCTATCATTCCTGATTCCTGATTGATCATTCCTGATTCCTGATTAATCACTCCTGATTCCTGATTCCTGATTCCTGATTCATCATTGCTGATTCCTGATTCATCATTACTGATTCCTGATTCATCATTCCTGATTCATCATTCCTGATTCATCATTCCTGATTCCTGTTTCATCATTCCTGATTCCTGATTCATCATGCCTGATTCATGATTCACCATTCCTGATTCCTGATTCGTCATTCCTCTTTCCTGATTCATCATTCCTGATTCCTGATACATCATTCATCATTCCTGATTCATCATTCCTGATTCCTGATTCATCATTCCTGATTCCTGATTCATCATTCCTGATTCCTGATTCATCATTCTTCATTCATCATTCCTGATTCATCATTCCTGATTCATGATTCACCATTCCTGATTCCTGATTCGTCATTCCTCTTTCCTGATTCATCATTCCTGATTCCTGATACATCATTCATCATTCCTGATTCATCATTCCTGATTCCTGATTCATCATTCCTGATTCCTGATTCATCATTTATCATTCCTGATTCATCATTCCTCATTCCTGAATCATCATTCCTCATTCCTGATTGATCATTCCTCATTCCTGATTGATCATTCCTCATTCCTGATTCATCATTCCTGATTCTTGATTCATCATTCCTGATTCCTGATTAATCACTCCTGATTCCTGATTCCTGATTCATCATTCCTGATTCCTCATTCCTGATTCATCATTCATCATTCCTGATTCATCATTCCTGATTTCTGATTCATCATTGCTGATTCCTGATTCATCATTCATCATTCCTGATTCCTGATTCATCATTCATCATTCCTGATTCCTGATTCATCATTCCTGATTCATCATTCATCATTCCTGATTCATCATTCATCATTCCTGATTCATCATTGCTGATTCCTGATTCATCATTCATCATTCCTGATTCCTGATTCATCATTCCTGATTCATCATTCATCATTCCTGATTCATCATTGCTGATTCCTGATTCATCATTCATCATTCCTGATTCCTGATTCATCATTCCTGATTCATCATTCATCATTCCTGATTCCTGATTCATCATTCCTGATTCATCATTCCTGATTCCTGATTCATCATTCCTGATTCCTGATTCCTGATTCATCATTCCTGATTCATCATTCCTGATTCATCATTCATCATTCCTGATTCATCATTCCTGATTCATGATTCACCATTCCTGACTCCTGATTCGTCATTCCTCTTTCCTGATTCATCATTCCTGATTCCTAATACATCATTCATCATTCCTGATTCATCATTCCTGATTCCTGATTCATCATTCCTGATTCCTGATTCATCATTCCTGATTCATCATTCCTCATTCCTGATTCATCATTCCTGATTCCTGATTGATCATTCCTCATTCCTGATTGATCATTCCTCATTCCTGATTCATCATTCCTGATTCTTGATTCGTCATTCCTGATTCCTGATTAATCACTCCTGATTCCTGATTCCTGATTCATCATTCCTGATTCCTCATTCCTGATTCATCATTCCTGATTCCTGATTCATCATTCATCATTCCTGATTCATGATTCATCATTCCTGATTCATCATTCATCATTCCTGATTCATCATTGCTGATTCCTGATTCATCATTCCTGATTCCTGATTCATCATTCTTGATTCATGATTCACCATTCCTGATTCCTGATTCATCATTCCTCTTTCCTGATTCATCATTCTTGATTCATGATTCACCATTCCTGATTCCTGATTCATCATTCCTCTTTCCTGATTCATCATTCCTGATTCCTGATTCATCATTCCTGATTCCTGATTCATCATTCCTCATTCCTGATTCATCAATCCTCATTCCTGATTCATCATACCTGACTCCTGATTGATCATTCCTCTTTCCTGATTGATCATTCCTGATTCCTGATCTATCATTCCTGATTCCTGATTGATCATTCCTGATTCCTGATTAATCACTCCTGATTCCTGATTCCTGATTCCTGATTCATCATTGTTGATTCCTGATTCATCATTGCTGATTCCTGATTCATCATTACTGATTCCTGTTTCATCATTCCTGATTCATCATTCCTGATTCATCATTCCTGATTCCTGTTTCATCATTCCTGATTCCTGATTCATCATGCCTGATTCATGATTCACCATTCCTGATTCCTGATTCGTCATTCCTCTTTCCTGATTCATCATTCCTGATTCCTGATACATCATTCATCATTCCTGATTCATCATTCCTGATTCCTGATTCATCATTCCTGATTCCTGATTCATCATTCCTGATTCCTGATTCATCATTCTTCATTCATCATTCCTGATTCATCATTCCTGATTCATGATTCACCATTCCTGATTCCTGATTCGTCATTCCTCTTTCCTGATTCATCATTCCTGATTCCTGATACATCATTCATCATTCCTGATTCATCATTCCTGATTCCTGATTCATCATTCCTGATTCCTGATTCATCATTTATCATTCCTGATTCATCATTCCTCATTCCTGAATCATCATTCCTCATTCCTGATTGATCATTCCTCATTCCTGATTGATCATTCCTCATTCCTGATTCATCATTCCTGATTCTTGATTCATCATTCCTGATTCCTGATTAATCACTCCTGATTCCTGATTCCTGATTCATCATTCCTGATTCCTCATTCCTGATTCATCATTCATCATTCCTGATTCATCATTCCTGATTTCTGATTCATCATTGCTGATTCCTGATTCATCATTCATCATTCCTGATTCCTGATTCATCATTCATCATTCCTGATTCCTGATTCATCATTCCTGATTCATCATTCATCATTCCTGATTCATCATTCATCATTCCTGATTCATCATTGCTGATTCCTGATTCATCATTCATCATTCCTGATTCCTGATTCATCATTCCTGATTCATCATTCATCATTCCTGATTCATCATTGCTGATTCCTGATTCATCATTCATCATTCCTGATTCCTGATTCATCATTCCTGATTCATCATTCATCATTCCTGATTCCTGATTCATCATTCCTGATTCATCATTCCTGATTCCTGATTCATCATTCCTGATTCCTGATTCCTGATTCATCATTCCTGATTCATCATTCCTGATTCATCATTCATCATTCCTGATTCATCATTCCTGATTCATGATTCACCATTCCTGACTCCTGATTCGTCATTCCTCTTTCCTGATTCATCATTCCTGATTCCTAATACATCATTCATCATTCCTGATTCATCATTCCTGATTCCTGATTCATCATTCCTGATTCCTGATTCATCATTCCTGATTCATCATTCCTCATTCCTGATTCATCATTCCTGATTCCTGATTGATCATTCCTCATTCCTGATTGATCATTCCTCATTCCTGATTCATCATTCCTGATTCTTGATTCGTCATTCCTGATTCCTGATTAATCACTCCTGATTCCTGATTCCTGATTCATCATTCCTGATTCCTCATTCCTGATTCATCATTCATCATTCCTGATTCATCATTCCTGATTTCTGATTCATCATTGCTGATTCCTGATTCATCATTCATCATTCCTGATTCCTGATTCATCATTCCTGATTCATCATTCATCATTCCTGATTCATCATTCATCATTCCTGATTCGTCATTCATCATTCCTGATTCATCATTCCTGATTCCTGATTCCTGATTCATCATTCCTGATTCCTGATTCCTGATTCATCATTCCTGATTCATCATTCCTGATTCATCATTCATCATTCCTGATTCCTGATTCATCATTCCTGATTCATCATTCCTGATTCATCATTCATCATTGCTGATTCATCATTCCTTATTCCTGATTCATCATTCCTGATTCCTGATTCATCATTCATCATTCCTGATTCATCATTCATCATTCATCATTCCTGATTCGTCATTCATCTATGAATTTTCTGGAATCTATGAATTTGCTGGCAAGATGGAATCTCTCCTGATTCATCATTCCTGATTCCTGATTCATCATTCCTGATTCATCATTCATCATTCCTGATTCATCATTGCTGATTCCTGATTCATCATTCATCATTCCTGATTCCTGATTCATCATTCCTGATTCATCATTCATCATTCCTGATTCATCATTCATCATTCCTGATTCATCATTCCTGATTCATCATTCCTTATTCCTGATTCATCATTCATCATTCCTGATTCATCATTCCTGATTCCTGATTCATCATTCCTGATTCCTGATTCCTGATTCATCATTCCTGATTCATCATTCCTGATTCATCATTCATCATTCCTGATTCATCATTCCTGATTCATGATTCACCATTCCCTGATTCCTGATTCGTCATTCCTCTTTCCTGATTCATCATTCCTGATTCCTGATACATCATTCATCATTCCTGATTCATCATTCCTGATTCCTGATTCATCATTCCTGATTCCTGATTCATCATTCATCATTCCTGATTCCTGATTCATCATTCCTGATTCATCATTCATCATTCCTGATTCATCATTGCTGATTCCTGATTCATCATTCCTGATTCCTGATTCATCATTCCTGATTCATGATTCACCATTCCTGATTCCTGATTCATCATTCCTCTTTCCTGATTCATCATTCCTGATTCCTGATTCATCATTCATCATTCCTGATTCATGATTCATCATTCCTGATTCATCATTCATCATTCCTGATTCATCATTGCTGATTCCTGATTCATCATTCCTGATTCCTGATTCATCATTCTTGATTCATGATTCACCATTCCTGATTCCTGATTCATCATTCCTCTTTCCTGATTCATCATTCCTGATTCCTGATTCATCATTCCTGATTCCTGATTCATCATTCCTCATTCCTGATTCATCAATCCTCATTCCTGATTCATCATACCTGACTCCTGATTGATCATTCCTCTTTCCTGATTGATCATTCCTGATTCCTGATCTATCATTCCTGATTCCTGATTGATCATTCCTGATTCCTGATTAATCACTCCTGATTCCTGATTCCTGATTCCTGATTCATCATTGTTGATTCCTGATTCATCATTGCTGATTCCTGATTCATCATTACTGATTCCTGATTCATCATTCCTGATTCATCATTCCTGATTCATCATTCCTGATTCCTGTTTCATCATTCCTGATTCCTGATTCATCATGCCTGATTCATGATTCACCATTCCTGATTCCTGATTCGTCATTCCTCTTTCCTGATTCATCATTCCTGATTCCTGATACATCATTCATCATTCCTGATTCATCATTCCTGATTCCTGATTCATCATTCCTGATTCCTGATTCATCATTCATCATTCCTGATTCATCATTCCTCATTCCTGATTCATCATTCCTGATTCCTGATTGATCATTCCTCATTCCTGATTGATCATTCCTCATTCCTGATTCATCATTCCTGATTCTTGATTCATCATTCCTGATTGCTGATTAATCACTCCTGATTGCTGATTCCTGATTCATCATTCCTGATTCCTGATTCCTGATTCATCATTCATCATTCCTGATTCATCATTCCTGATTTCTGATTCATCATTGCTGATTCCTGATTCATCATTCATCATTCCTGATTCCTGATTCATCATTCCTGATTCATCATTCATCATTCCTGATTCATCATTCATCATTCCTGCTTCATCATTGCTGATTCCTGATTCATCATTCATCATTCCTGATTCATCATTCCTGATTCATCATTCATCATTCCTGATTCATCATTCCTGATTCCTGATTCATCATTCCTGATTCCTGATTCATCATTCCTGATTCATCATTCCTGATTCATCATTCATCATTCCTGATTCATCATTCCTGATTCATCATTCACCATTCCTGATTCCTGATTCGTCATTCCTCTTTCCTGATTCATCATTCCTGATTCCTGATACATCATTCATCATTCCTGATTCATCATTCCTGATTCCTGATTCATCATTCCTGATTCCTGATTCATCATTCATCATTCCTGATTCATCATTCCTCATTCCTGATTCATCATTCCTCATTCCTGATTGATCATTCCTCATTCCTGATTGATCATTCCTCATTCCTGATTCATCATTCCTGATTCTTGATTCATCATTCCTGATTCCTGATTAATCACTCCTGATTCCTGATTCCTGATTCATCATTCCTGATTCCTGATTCATCATTCCTCTTTCCTGATTCATCATTCCTGATTCCTGATTCATCATTCCTGATTCCTGATTCATCATTCCTCATTCCTGATTCATCAATCCTCATTCCTGATTCATCATACCTGACTCCTGATTGATCATTCCTCTTTCCTGATTGATCATTCCTGATTCCTGATCTATCATTCCTGATTCCTGATTGATCATTCCTGATTCCTGATTAATCACTCCTGATTCCTGATTCCTGATTCCTGATTCATCATTGTTGATTCCTGATTCATCATTGCTGATTCCTGATTCATCATTACTGATTCCTGATTCATCATTCCTGATTCATCATTCCTGATTTCTGATTCATCATTGCTGATTCCTGATTCATCATTCATCATTCCTGATTCATGATTCATCATTCCTGATTCATCATTCATCATTGCTGATTCATCATTCATCATTCCTGATTCATCATTCCTGATTCATCATTCCTTATTCCTGATTCATCATTCATCATTCCTCATTCCTGATTCATCATTCCTGATTCCTGATTCATCATTCCTGATTCCTGATTCCTGATTCCTGATTCATCATTGCTGATTCCTGATTCATCATTCATCATTCCTGATTCCTGATTCATCATTCCTTATTCCTGATTCATCATTCATCATTCCTGATTCATCATTCCTGATTCCTGATTCATCATTCCTGATTCCTGATTCCTGATTCATCATTCCTGATTCATCATTCCTGATTCATCATTCATCATTCCTGATTCATCATTCATCATTCCTGATTCGTCATTCATCATTCCTGATTCATCATTCCTGATTGATCATTCCTGATTCCTGATTGATCATTCCTGATTCCTGATTAATCACTCCTGATTCCTGATTCCTGATTCCTGATTCATCATTGCTGATTCCTGATTCATCATTCCTGATTCATCATTCCTGAATCATCATTCATCATTCCTGATTCATCATTCCTGATTCCTGATTCATCATTCCTCTTTCCTGATTGATCATTCCTGATTCCTGATTGATCATTCCTGATTCCTGATTGATCATTCCTGATTCCTGATTAATCACTCCTGATTCCTGATTCCTGATTCCTGATTCATCATTGCTGATTCCTGATTCATCATTGCTGATTCCTGATTCATCATTCATCATTCCTGATTCCTGATTCATCATTCCTGATTCATCATTCATCATTCCTGATTCATCATTGCTGATTCCTGATTCATCATTCATCATTCCTGATTCCTGATTCATCATTACTGATTCCTGATTCATCATTCCTGATTCATCATTCCTGATTCATCATTCCTGATTCCTGTTTCATCATTCCTGATTCCGGATTCATCATTCCTGATTCATGATTCACCATTCCTGATTCCTGATTCGTCATTCCTCTTTCCTGATTCATCATTCCTGATTCCTGATACATCATTCATCATTCCTGATTCATCATTCCTGATTCCTGATTCATCATTCCTGATTCCTGATTCATCATTCATCATTCCTGATTCATCATTCCTCATTCCTGATTCATCATTCCTCATTCCTGATTCATCATTCCTCATTCCTGATTGATCATTCCTCATTCTTGATTCATCATTCCTGATTCTTGATTCATCATTCCTGATTCCTTATTAATCACTCCTGATTCCTGATTCCTGATTCATCATTCCTGATTCCTCATGCCTGATTCATCATTCATCATTCCTGATTCATCATTCCTGATTTCTGATTCATCATTGCTGATTGCTGATTCATCATTCATCATTCCTGATTCCTGATTCATCATTCCTGATTCATCATTCATCATTCCTGATTCATCATTCATCATTCCTGATTCATCATTGCTGATTCCTGATTCATCATTCATCATTCCTGATTCCTGATTCATCATTCCTGATTCATCATTCATCATTCCTGATTCATCATTCCTGATTTCTGATTCATCATTCATCATTCCTGATTCATCATTCATCATTCCTGATTCCTGATTCATCATTCCTGATTCATCATTCCTTATTCCTGATTCATCATTCATCATTCCTCATTCCTGATTCATCATTCCTGATTCCTGATTCATCATTCATCATTGCTGATTCATCATTCCTGATTCATCATTCCTTATTCCTGATTCATCATTCATCATTCCTGATTCATCATTCCTGATTCCTGATTCATCATTCCTGATTCCTGATTCCTGATTCATCATTCCTGATTCCTGATTCCTGATTCATCATTCATCATTCCTGATTCATCATTCCTGATTCCTGATTCATCATTCATCATTCCTGATTCATCATTCCTGATTCATCATTCCTGATTCCTGATTCCTGATTCCTGATTCCTGATTCACCATTCCTGATTCATCATTCCTGATTCCTGATTCCTGATTCATCATTCATCATTCCTGATTCCTCATTCATCATTCCTGATTCATCATTCATCATTCCTGATTCATCATTGCTGAATCATCATTCCTGATTCCTGATTCATCATTCCTGATTCCTGATTCATCATTCCTGATTCATCATTCCTAATTCATCATTCCTGATTACTGACTCATCATTCATCATTCCTGATTCATCATTCCTTATTCCTGATTCATCATTCCTGATTCTTGATTCCTGATTCATCATTCCTGATTCATCATTCCTGATTCATCATTCATCATACCTGATTCATCATTCCTTATTCCTGATTCATCATTCCTGATTCCTGATTGATCATTCATCATTCCTGATTCATCATTCATCATTCATCATTCATCATTCCTGATTCGTCATTCATCTATGAATTTGCTGGAATCTATGAATTTGCTGGAATCTATGAATTTGCTGACAAGATGGAATCTCTCCTGATTCATCATTCCTGATTCCTGATTCATCATTCCTGATTCATCATTCATCATTCCTGATTCATCATTGCTGATTCCTGATTCATCATTCATCATTCCTGATTCCTGATTCATCATTCCTGATTCATCATTCCTGATTCATCATTCATCATTCCTGATTCATCATTCCTGATTCATCATTCCTTATTCCTGATTCATCATTCATCATTCCTGATTCATCATTCCTGATTCCTGATTCATCATTCCTGATTCCTGATTCGTCATTCATCATTCCTGATTCATCATTCCTGATTCCTGATTCCTGATTCATCATTCCTGATTCCTGATTCCTGATTCATCATTCCTGATTCATCATTCCTGATTCATCATTCATCATTCCTGATTCCTGATTCATCATTCCTGATTCATCATTCCTGATTCATTATTCATCATTCGTGATTCATCATTCATCATTCCTGATTCATCATTCCTTATTCCTGATTCATCATTCCTGATTCTTGATTCCTGATTCATCATTCCTGATTCATCATTCCTGATTCATCATTCCTGATTCATCATTCATCATACCTGATTCATCATTCCTTATTCCTGATTCATCATTCCTGATTCCTGATTCATCATTCATCATTCCTGATTCATCATTCATCATTCATCATTCCTGATTCGTCATTCATCTATGAATTTTCTGGAATCTATGAATTTGCTGGCAAGATGGAATCTCTCCTGATTCATCATTCCTGATTCCTGATTCATCATTCCTGATTCATCATTCCTGATTCCTAATTCATCATTCCTGATTCCTGATTCATCATTCATCATTCCTGATTCATAATTCCTCATTCCTGATTCATCATTCCTCATTCCTGATTGATCATTCCTCATTCCTGATTGATCATTCCTCATTCCTGATTCATCATTCCTGATTCTTGATTCATCATTCCTGATTCCTGATTAATCACTCCTGATTCCTGATTCCTGATTCATCATTCCTGATTCCTCATTCCTGATTCATCATTCATCATTCCTGATTCATCATTCCTGATTTCTGATTCATCATTGCTGATTCCTGATTCATCATTCATCATTCCTGATTCATGATTCATCATTCCTGATTCATCATTCATCATTGCTGATTCATCATTCATCATTCCTGATTCATCATTCCTGATTCATCATTCCTTATTCCTGATTCATCATTCATCATTCCTCATTCCTGATTCATCATTCCTGATTCCTGATTCATCATTCATCATTCCTGATTCATCATTCCTGATTCATCATTCCTTATTCCTGATTCATCATTCATCATTCCTGATTCATCATTCCTGATTCCTGATTCATCATTCCTGATTCCTGATTCCTGATTCATCATTCCTGATTCATCATTCCTGATTCATCATTCATCATTCCTGATTCATCATTCATCATTCCTGATTCGTCATTCATCATTCCTGATTCATCATTCCTGATTCCTGATTCCTGATTCCTCATTCCTGATTCACCATTACTGATTTCTGATTCATCATTCCTCTTTCCTGATTCATCATTCATCATTCCTGATTCCTGATTCATCATTCCTGATTCATCATTCCTGATTCATCATTCATCATTCCTGATTCATCATTCCTGATTCCTGATTCATCATTCCTCTTTCCTGATTGATCATTCCTGATTCCTGATTGATCATTCCTGATTCCTGATTGATCATTCCTGATTCCTGATTAATCACTCCTGATTCCTGATTCCTGATTCCTGATTCATCATTGCTGATTCCTGATTCATCATTGCTGATTCCTGATTCATCATTCATCATTCCTGATTCCTGATTCATCATTCCTGATTCATCATTCATCATTCCTGATTCATCATTGCTGATTCCTGATTCATCATTCATCATTCCTGATTCCTGATTCATCATTACTGATTCCTGATTCATCATTCCTGATTCATCATTCCTGATTCATCATTCCTGATTCCTGTTTCATCATTCCTGATTCCGGATTCATCATTCCTGATTCATGATTCACCATTCCTGATTCCTGATTCGTCATTCCTCTTTCCTGATTCATCATTCCTGATTCCTGATACATCATTCATCATTCCTGATTCATCAATCCTGATTCCTGATTCATCATTCCTGATTCCTGATTCATCATTCATCATTCCTGATTCATCATTCCTCATTCCTGATTCATCATTCCTCATTCCTGATTCATCATTCCTCATTCCTGATTGATCATTCCTCATTCTTGATTCATCATTCCTGATTCTTGATTCATCATTCCTGATTCCTGATTAATCACTCCTGATTCCTGATTCCTGATTCATCATTCCTGATTCCTCATGCCTGATTCATCATTCATCATTCCTGATTCATCATTCCTGATTTCTGATTCATCATTGCTGATTGCTGATTCATCATTCATCATTCCTGATTCCTGATTCATCATTCCTGATTCATCATTCATCATTCCTGATTCATCATTCATCATTCCTGATTCATCATTGCTGATTCCTGATTCATCATTCATCATGCCTGATTCCTGATTCATCATTCCTGATTCATCATTCATCATTCCTGATTCATCATTCCTGATTTCTGATTCATCATTGCTGATTCCTGATTCATCATTCATCATTCCTGATTCCTGATTCATCATTCCTGATTCATCATTCCTTATTCCTGATTCATCATTCATCATTCCTCATTCCTGATTCATCATTCCTGATTCCTGATTCATCATTCATCATTGCTGATTCATCATTCCTGATTCATCATTCCTTATTCCTGATTCATCATTCATCATTCCTGATTCATCATTCCTGATTCCTGATTCATCATTCCTGATTCCTGATTCCTGATTCATCATTCCTGATTCCTGATTCCTGATTCATCATTCATCATTCCTGATTCATCATTCCTGATTCCTGATTCATCATTCATCATTCCTGATTCATCATTCCTGATTCATCATTCCTGATTCCTGATTCCTGATTCCTGATTCCTGATTCACCATTCCTGATTCATCATTCCTGATTCCTGATTCCTGATTCATCATTCATCATTCCTGATTCCTCATTCATCATTCCTGATTCATCATTCATCATTCCTGATTCATCATTGCTGAATCATCATTCCTGATTCCTGATTCATCATTCCTGATTCCTGATTCATCATTCCTGATTCATCATTCCTAATTCATCATTCCTGATTACTGACTCATCATTCATCATTCCTGATTCATCATTCCTTATTCCTGATTCATCATTCCTGATTCTTGATTCCTGATTCATCATTCCTGATTCCTGATTCCTGATTCATCATTCCTGATTCATCATTCCTGATTCATCATTCATCATTCCTGATTCATCATTCCTGATTCATGATTCACCATTCCGGATTCCTGATTCGTCATTCCTCTTTCCTGATTCATCATTCCTGATTCCTGATACATCATTCATCATTCCTGATTCATCATTCCTGATTCCTAATTCATCATTCCTGATTCCTGATTCATCATTCATCATTCCTGATTCATAATTCCTCATTCCTGATTCATCATTCCTCATTCCTGATTGATCATTCCTCATTCCTGATTGATCATTCCTCATTCCTGATTCATCATTCCTGATTCTTGATTCATCATTCCTGATTCCTGATTAATCACTCCTGATTCCTGATTCCTGATTCATCATTCCTGATTCCTCATTCCTGATTCATCATTCATCATTCCTGATTCATCATTCCTGATTTCTGATTCATCATTGCTGATTCCTGATTCATCATTCATCATTCCTGATTCATGATTCATCATTCCTGATTCATCATTCATCATTGCTGATTCATCATTCATCATTCCTGATTCATCATTCCTGATTCATCATTCCTTATTCCTGATTCATCATTCATCATTCCTCATTCCTGATTCATCATTCCTGATTCCTGATTCATCATTCATCATTCCTGATTCATCATTCCTGATTCATCATTCCTTATTCCTGATTCATCATTCATCATTCCTGATTCATCATTCCTGATTCCTGATTCATCATTCCTGATTCCTGATTCCTGATTCATCATTCCTGATTCATCATTCCTGATTCATCATTCATCATTCCTGATTCATCATTCATCATTCCTGATTCGTCATTCATCATTCCTGATTCATCATTCCTGATTGATCATTCCTGATTCCTGATTGATCATTCCTGATTCCTGATTAATCACTCCTGATTCCTGATTCCTGATTCCTGATTCATCATTGCTGATTCCTGATTCATCATTCCTGATTCATCATTCCTGATTCATCATTCATCATTCCTGATTCATCATTCCTGATTCCTGATTCATCATTCCTCTCTCCTGATTGATCATTCCTGATTCCTGATTGATCATTCCTGATTCCTGATTGATCATTCCTGATTCCTGATTAATCACTCCTGATTCCTGATTCCTGATTCCTGATTCATCATTGCTGATTCCTGATTCATCATTGCTGATTCCTGATTCATCATTCATCATTCCTGATTCCTGACTCATCATTCATGATTCATCATTCATCATTCCTGATTCATCATTGCTGATTCCTGATTCATCATTCATCATTCCTGATTCCTGATTCATCATTACTGATTCCTGATTCATCATTCCTGATTCATCATTCCTGATTCATCATTCCTGATTCCTGTTTCATCATTCCTGATTCCGGATTCATCATTCCTGATTCATGATTCACCATTCCTGATTCCTGATTCGTCATTCCTCTTTCCTGATTCATCATTCCTGATTCCTGATACATCATTCATCATTCCTGATTCATCATTCCTGATTCCTGATTCATCATTCCTGATTCCTGATTCATCATTCATCATTCCTGATTCATCATTCCTCATTCCTGATTCATCATTCCTCATTCCTGATTCATAATTCCTCATTCCTGATTGATCATTCCTCATTCTTGATTCATCATTCCTGATTCTTGATTCATCATTCCTGATTCCTGATTAATCACTCCTGATTCCTGATTCCTGATTCATCATTCCTGATTCCTCATGCCTGATTCATCATTCATCATTCCTGATTCATCATTCCTGATTTCTGATTCATCATTGCTGATTGCTGATTCATCATTCATCATTCCTGATTCCTGATTCATCATTCCTGATTCATCATTGCTGATTCCTGATTCATCATTCATCATTCCTGATTCCTGATTCATCATTACTGATTCCTGATTCATCATTCCTGATTCATCATTCCTGATTCATCATTCCTGATTCATCATTCCTGATTCCTGTTTCATCATTCCTGATTCCGGATTCATCATTCCTGATTCATGATTCACCATTCCTGATTCCTGATTCGTCATTCCTCTTTCCTGATTCATCATTCCTGATTCCTGATACATCATTCATCATTCCTGATTCATCATTCCTGATTCCTGATTCATCATTCCTGATTCCTGATTCATCATTCATCATTCCTGATTCATCATTCCTCATTCCTGATTCATCATTCCTCATTCCTGATTCATAATTCCTCATTCCTGATTGATCATTCCTCATTCTTGATTCATCATTCCTGATTCTTGATTCATCATTCCTGATTCCTGATTAATCACTCCTGATTCCTGATTCCTGATTCATCATTCCTGATTCCTCATGCCTGATTCATCATTCATCATTCCTGATTCATCATTCCTGATTTCTGATTCATCATTGCTGATTGCTGATTCATCATTCATCATTCCTGATTCCTGATTCATCATTCCTGATTCATCATTCATCATTCCTGATTCATCATTCATCATTCCTGATTCATCATTGCTGATTCCTGATTCATCATTCATCATTCCTGATTCCTGATTCATCATTCCTGATTCATCATTCATCATTCCTGATTTATCATTCCTGATTTCTGATTCATCATTGCTGATTCCTGATTCATCATTCATCATTCCTGATTCCTGATTCATCATTCCTGATTCATCATTCCTTATTCCTGATTCATCATTCATCATTCCTCATTCCTGATTCATCATTCCTGATTCCTGATTCATCATTGCTGAATCATCATTCCTGATTCCTGATTCATCATTCCTGATTCCTGATTCATCATTCCTGATTCATCATTCCTAATTCATCATTCCTGATTACTGACTCATCATTCATCATTCCTGATTCATCATTCCTTATTCCTGATTCATCATTCCTGATTCTTGATTCCTGATTCATCATTCCTGATTCATCATTCCTGATTCATCATTCCTGATTCATCATTCATCATACCTGATTCATCATTCCTTATTCCTGATTCATCATTCCTGATTCCTGATTCATCATTCATCATTCCTGATTCATCATTCATCATTCATCATTCATCATTCATCATTCCTGATTCGTCATTCATCTATGAATTTGCTGGAATCTATGAATTTGCTGGAATCTATGAATTTGCTGACAAGATGGAATCTCTCCTGATTCATCATTCCTGATTCCTGATTCATCATTCCTGATTCATCATTCATCATTCCTGATTCATCATTGCTGATTCCTGATTCATCATTCATCATTCCTGATTCCTGATTCATCATTCCTGATTCATCATTCCTGATTCATCATTCATCATTCCTGATTCATCATTCCTGATTCATCATTCCTTAATCCTGATTCATCATTCATCATTCCTGATTCATCATTCCTGATTCCTGATTCATCATTCCTGATTCCTGATTCGTCATTCATCATTCCTGATTCATCATTCCTGATTCCTGATTCCTGATTCATCATTCCTGATTCCTGATTCCTGATTCATCATTCCTGATTCATCATTCCTGATTCATCATTCATCATTCCTGATTCCTGATTCATCATTCCTGATTCATCATTCCTGATTCATCATTCCTGATTCATTATTCATCATTCGTGATTCATCATTCATCATTCCTGATTCATCATTCCTTATTCCTGATTCATCATTCCTGATTCTTGATTCCTGATTCATCATTCCTGATTCATCATTCCTGATTCATCATTCCTGATTCATCATTCATCATACCTGATTCATCATTCCTTATTCCTGATTCATCATTCCTGATTCCTGATTCATCATTCATCATTCCTGATTCATCATTCATCATTCATCATTCCTGATTCGTCATTCATCTATGAATTTTCTGGAATCTATGAATTTGCTGGCAAGATGGAATCTCTCCTGATTCATCATTCCTGATTCCTGATTCATCATTCCTGATTCCTGATTCATCATTCCTGATTCATCATTCATCATTCCTGATTCCTGATTCCTGATTCATCATTCCTGATTCATCATTCCTGATTCATCATTCGTCATTCCTGATTCATCATTCCTGATTCCTGATTCATCATTCCTGATTCATCATTCCTGATTCATCATTCGTCATTCCTGATTCATCATTCCTGATTCCTGATTCATCATTCATGATTCCTGATTCCTGATTCCTGATTCATCATTCCTGATTCCTCATTCCTGATTCATCATTCATCATTCCTGATTCATCATTCCTGATTTCTGATTCATCATTGCTGATTCCTGATTCATCATTCATCATTCCTGATTCATGATTCATCATTCCTGATTCATCATTCCTCATTCCTGATTCATCATTCCTCATTCCTGATTGATCATTCCTCATTCTTGATTCATCATTCCTGATTCTTGATTCATCATTCCTGATTCCTGATTAATCACTCCTGATTCCTGATTCCTGATTCATCATTCCTGATTCCTCATGCCTGATTCATCATTCATCATTCCTGATTCATCATTCCTGATTTCTGATTCATCATTGCTGATTGCTGATTCATCATTCATCATTCCTGATTCATCATTCCTGATTCCTGATTCATCATTCCTGATTCCTGATTCATCATTCATCATTCCTGATTCATCATTCCTCATTCCTGATTCATCATTCCTCATTCCTGATTCATCATTCCTCATTCCTGATTGATCATTCCTCATTCTTGATTCATCATTCCTGATTCTTGATTCATCATTCCTGATTCCTGATTAATCACTCCTGATTCCTGATTCCTGATTCATCATTCCTGATTCCTCATGCCTGATTCATCATTCATCATTCCTGATTCATCATTCCTGATTTCTGATTCATCATTGCTGATTGCTGATTCATCATTCATCATTCCTGATTCCTGATTCATCATTCCTGATTCATCATTCATCATTCCTGATTCATCATTCATCATTCCTGATTCATCATTGCTGATTCCTGATTCATCATTCATCATTCCTGATTCCTGATTCATCATTCCTGATTCATCATTCATCATTCCTGATTCATCATTCCTGATTTCTGATTCATCATTGCTGATTCCTGATTCATCATTCATCATTCCTGATTCCTGATTCATCATTCCTGATTCATCATTCCTTATTCCTGATTCATCATTCATCATTCCTCATTCCTGATTCATCATTCCTGATTCCTGATTCATCATTCATCATTGCTGATTCATCATTCCTGATTCATCATTCCTTATTCCTGATTCATCATTCATCATTCCTGATTCATCATTCCTGATTCCTGATTCATCATTCCTGATTCCTGATTCCTGATTCATCATTCCTGATTCCTGATTCCTGATTCATCATTCATCATTCCTGATTCATCTTTCCTGATTCCTGATTCATCATTCATCATTCCTGATTCATCATTCCTGATTCATCATTCCTGATTCCTGATTCCTGATTCCTGATTCACCATTCCTGATTCATCATTCCTGACTCCTGATTCCTGATTCATCATTCATCATTCCTGATTCCTCATTCATCATTCCTGATTCATCATTCATCATTCCTGATTCATCATTGCTGAATCATCATTCCTGATTCCTGATTCATCATTCCTGATTCCTGATTCATCATTCCTGATTCATCATTCCTAATTCATCATTCCTGATTACTGACTCATCATTCATCATTCCTGATTCATCATTCCTTATTCCTGATTCATCATTCCTGATTCTTGATTCCTGATTCATCATTCCTGATTCCTGATTCCTGATTCATCATTCCTGATTCATCATTCCTGATTCATCATTCATCATTCCTGATTCATCATTCCTGATTCATGATTCACCATTCCGGATTCCTGATTCGTCATTCCTCTTTCCTGATTCATCATTCCTGATTCCTGATACATCATTCATCATTCCTGATTCATCATTCCTGATTCCTAATTCATCATTCCTGATTCCTGATTCATCATTCATCATTCCTGATTCATAATTCCTCATTCCTGATTCATCATTCCTCATTCCTGATTGATCATTCCTCATTCCTGATTGATCATTCCTCATTCCTGATTCATCATTCCTGATTCTTGATTCATCATTCCTGATTCCTGATTAATCACTCCTGATTCCTGATTCCTGATTCATCATTCCTGATTCCTCATTCCTGATTCATCATTCATCATTCCTGATTCATCATTCCTGATTTCTGATTCATCATTGCTGATTCCTGATTCATCATTCATCATTCCTGATTCATGATTCATCATTCCTGATTCATCATTCATCATTGCTGATTCATCATTCATCATTCCTGATTCATCATTCCTGATTCATCATTCCTTATTCCTGATTCATCATTCATCATTCCTCATTCCTGATTCATCATTCCTGATTCCTGATTCATCATTCATCATTCCTGATTCATCATTCCTTATTCCTGATTCATCATTCATCATTCCTGATTCATCATTCCTGATTCCTGATTCATCATTCCTGATTCCTGATTCCTGATTCATCATTCCTGATTCATCATTCCTGATTCATCATTCATCATTCCTGATTCATCATTCATCATTCCTGATTCGTCATTCATCATTCCTGATTCATCATTCCTGATTGATCATTCCTGATTCCTGATTGATCATTCCTGATTCCTGATTAATCACTCCTGATTCCTGATTCCTGATTCCTGATTCATCATTGCTGATTCCTGATTCATCATTCCTGATTCATCATTCCTGAATCATCATTCATCATTCCTGATTCATCATTCCTGATTCCTGATTCATCATTCCTCTTTCCTGATTGATCATTCCTGATTCCTGATTGATCATTCCTGATTCCTGATTGATCATTCCTGATTCCTGATTAATCACTCCTGATTCCTGATTCCTGATTCCTGATTCATCATTGCTGATTCCTGATTCATCATTGCTGATTCCTGATTCATCATTCATCATTCCTGATTCCTGATTCATCATTCCTGATTCATCATTCATCATTCCTGATTCATCATTGCTGATTCCTGATTCATCATTCATCATTCCTGATTCCTGATTCATCATTACTGATTCCTGATTCATCATTCCTGATTCATCATTCCTGATTCATCATTCCTGATTCCTGTTTCATCATTCCTGATTCCGGATTCATCATTCCTGATTCATGATTCACCATTCCTGATTCCTGATTCGTCATTCCTCTTTCCTGATTCATCATTCCTGATTCCTGATACATCATTCATCATTCCTGATTCATCATTCCTGATTCCTGATTCATCATTCCTGATTCCTGATTCATCATTCATCATTCCTGATTCATCATTCCTCATTCCTGATTCATCATTCCTCATTCCTGATTCATCATTCCTCATTCCTGATTGATCATTCCTCATTCTTGATTCATCATTCCTGATTCTTGATTCATCATTCCTGATTCCTGATTAATCACTCCTGATTCCTGATTCCTGATTCATCATTCCTGATTCCTCATGCCTGATTCATCATTCATCATTCCTGATTCATCATTCCTGATTTCTGATTCATCATTGCTGATTGCTGATTCATCATTCATCATTCCTGATTCCTGATTCATCATTCCTGATTCATCATTCATCATTCCTGATTCATCATTCATCATTCCTGATTCATCATTGCTGATTCCTGATTCATCATTCATCATTCCTGATTCCTGATTCATCATTCCTGATTCATCATTCATCATTCCTGATTCATCATTCCTGATTTCTGATTCATCATTCATCATTCCTGATTCATCATTCATCATTCCTGATTCCTGATTCATCATTCCTGATTCATCATTCCTTATTCCTGATTCATCATTCATCATTCCTCATTCCTGATTCATCATTCCTGATTCCTGATTCATCATTCATCATTGCTGATTCATCATTCCTGATTCATCATTCCTTATTCCTGATTCATCATTCATCATTCCTGATTCATCATTCCTGATTCCTGATTCATCATTCCTGATTCCTGATTCCTGATTCATCATTCCTGATTCCTGATTCCTGATTCATCATTCATCATTCCTGATTCATCATTCCTGATTCCTGATTCATCATTCATCATTCCTGATTCATCATTCCTGATTCATCATTCCTGATTCCTGATTCCTGATTCCTGATTCCTGATTCACCATTCCTGATTCATCATTCCTGATTCCTGATTCCTGATTCATCATTCATCATTCCTGATTCCTCATTCATCATTCCTGATTCATCATTCATCATTCCTGATTCATCATTGCTGAATCATCATTCCTGATTCCTGATTCATCATTCCTGATTCCTGATTCATCATTCCTGATTCATCATTCCTAATTCATCATTCCTGATTACTGACTCATCATTCATCATTCCTGATTCATCATTCCTTATTCCTGATTCATCATTCCTGATTCTTGATTCCTGATTCATCATTCCTGATTCATCATTCCTGATTCATCATTCATCATACCTGATTCATCATTCCTTATTCCTGATTCATCATTCCTGATTCCTGATTGATCATTCATCATTCCTGATTCATCATTCATCATTCATCATTCATCATTCCTGATTCGTCATTCATCTATGAATTTGCTGGAATCTATGAATTTGCTGGAATCTATGAATTTGCTGACAAGATGGAATCTCTCCTGATTCATCATTCCTGATTCCTGATTCATCATTCCTGATTCATCATTCATCATTCCTGATTCATCATTGCTGATTCCTGATTCATTATTCATCATTCCTGATTCCTGATTCATCATTCCTGATTCATCATTCCTGATTCATCATTCATCA
This sequence comes from Actinernus sp. WN-2022, assembly GCA_030867875.1. Taxonomy (NCBI): domain Eukaryota; kingdom Metazoa; phylum Cnidaria; class Anthozoa; order Actiniaria; family Actinernidae; genus Actinernus; species Actinernus sp. WN-2022. Next base: position 97,000 of record JAOWCC010000697.1, on the reverse strand, counting down.
TTCCTGATTCATCATTCCTGATTCATCATTCCTTATTCCTGATTCATCATTCATCATTCCTGATTCATCATTCCTGATTCCTGATTCATCATTCCTGATTCCTGATTCGTCATTCATCATTCCTGATTCATCATTCCTGATTCCTGATTCCTGATTCATCATTCCTGATTCCTGATTCCTGATTCATCATTCCTGATTCATCATTCCTGATTCATCATTCATCATTCCTGATTCCTGATTCATCATTCCTGATTCATCATTCCTGATTCATTATTCATCATTCGTGATTCATCATTCATCATTCCTGATTCATCATTCCTTATTCCTGATTCATCATTCCTGATTCTTGATTCCTGATTCATCATTCCTGATTCATCATTCCTGATTCATCATTCCTGATTCATCATTCATCATACCTGATTCATCATTCCTTATTCCTGATTCATCATTCCTGATTCCTGATTCATCATTCATCATTCCTGATTCATCATTCATCATTCATCATTCCTGATTCGTCATTCATCTATGAATTTTCTGGAATCTATGAATTTGCTGGCAAGATGGAATCTCTCCTGATTCATCATTCCTGATTCCTGATTCATCATTCCTGATTCATCATTCCTGATTCCTAATTCATCATTCCTGATTCCTGATTCATCATTCATCATTCCTGATTCATAATTCCTCATTCCTGATTCATCATTCCTCATTCCTGATTGATCATTCCTCATTCCTGATTGATCATTCCTCATTCCTGATTCATCATTCCTGATTCTTGATTCATCATTCCTGATTCCTGATTAATCACTCCTGATTCCTGATTCCTGATTCATCATTCCTGATTCCTCATTCCTGATTCATCATTCATCATTCCTGATTCATCATTCCTGATTTCTGATTCATCATTGCTGATTCCTGATTCATCATTCATCATTCCTGATTCATGATTCATCATTCCTGATTCATCATTCATCATTGCTGATTCATCATTCATCATTCCTGATTCATCATTCCTGATTCATCATTCCTTATTCCTGATTCATCATTCATCATTCCTCATTCCTGATTCATCATTCCTGATTCCTGATTCATCATTCATCATTCCTGATTCATCATTCCTGATTCATCATTCCTTATTCCTGATTCATCATTCATCATTCCTGATTCATCATTCCTGATTCCTGATTCATCATTCCTGATTCCTGATTCCTGATTCATCATTCCTGATTCATCATTCCTGATTCATCATTCATCATTCCTGATTCATCATTCATCATTCCTGATTCGTCATTCATCATTCCTGATTCATCATTCCTGATTCCTGATTCCTGATTCCTCATTCCTGATTCACCATTACTGATTTCTGATTCATCATTCCTCTTTCCTGATTCATCATTCATCATTCCTGATTCCTGATTCATCATTCCTGATTCATCATTCCTGATTCATCATTCATCATTCCTGATTCATCATTCCTGATTCCTGATTCATCATTCCTCTTTCCTGATTGATCATTCCTGATTCCTGATTGATCATTCCTGATTCCTGATTGATCATTCCTGATTCCTGATTAATCACTCCTGATTCCTGATTCCTGATTCCTGATTCATCATTGCTGATTCCTGATTCATCATTGCTGATTCCTGATTCATCATTCATCATTCCTGATTCCTGATTCATCATTCCTGATTCATCATTCATCATTCCTGATTCATCATTGCTGATTCCTGATTCATCATTCATCATTCCTGATTCCTGATTCATCATTACTGATTCCTGATTCATCATTCCTGATTCATCATTCCTGATTCATCATTCCTGATTCCTGTTTCATCATTCCTGATTCCGGATTCATCATTCCTGATTCATGATTCACCATTCCTGATTCCTGATTCGTCATTCCTCTTTCCTGATTCATCATTCCTGATTCCTGATACATCATTCATCATTCCTGATTCATCATTCCTGATTCCTGATTCATCATTCCTGATTCCTGATTCATCATTCCTGATTCCTGATTCCTGATTCATCATTCCTGATTCATCATTCCTGATTCATCATTCATCATTCCTGATTCATCATTCATCATTCCTGATTCGTCATTCATCATTCCTGATTCATCATTCCTGATTGATCATTCCTGATTCCTGATTGATCATTCCTGATTCCTGATTAATCACTCCTGATTCCTGATTCCTGATTCCTGATTCATCATTGCTGATTCCTGATTCATCATTCCTGATTCATCATTCCTGAATCATCATTCATCATTCCTGATTCATCATTCCTGATTCCTGATTCATCATTCCTCTTTCCTGATTGATCATTCCTGATTCCTGATTGATCATTCCTGATTCCTGATTGATCATTCCTGATTCCTGATTAATCACTCCTGATTCCTGATTCCTGATTCCTGATTCATCATTGCTGATTCCTGATTCATCATTGCTGATTCCTGATTCATCATTCATCATTCCTGATTCCTGATTCATCATTCCTGATTCATCATTCATCATTCCTGATTCATCATTGCTGATTCCTGATTCATCATTCATCATTCCTGATTCCTGATTCATCATTACTGATTCCTGATTCATCATTCCTGATTCATCATTCCTGATTCATCATTCCTGATTCCTGTTTCATCATTCCTGATTCCGGATTCATCATTCCTGATTCATGATTCACCATTCCTGATTCCTGATTCGTCATTCCTCTTTCCTGATTCATCATTCCTGATTCCTGATACATCATTCATCATTCCTGATTCATCATTCCTGATTCCTGATTCATCATTCCTGATTCCTGATTCATCATTCATCATTCCTGATTCATCATTCCTCATTCCTGATTCATCATTCCTCATTCCTGATTCATCATTCCTCATTCCTGATTGATCATTCCTCATTCTTGATTCATCATTCCTGATTCTTGATTCATCATTCCTGATTCCTGATTAATCACTCCTGATTCCTGATTCCTGATTCATCATTCCTGATTCCTCATGCCTGATTCATCATTCATCATTCCTGATTCATCATTCCTGATTTCTGATTCATCATTGCTGATTGCTGATTCATCATTCATCATTCCTGATTCCTGATTCATCATTCCTGATTCATCATTCATCATTCCTGATTCATCATTCATCATTCCTGATTCATCATTGCTGATTCCTGATTCATCATTCATCATTCCTGATTCCTGATTCATCATTCCTGATTCATCATTCATCATTCCTGATTCATCATTCCTGATTTCTGATTCATCATTCATCATTCCTGATTCATCATTCATCATTCCTGATTCCTGATTCATCATTCCTGATTCATCATTCCTTATTCCTGATTCATCATTCATCATTCCTCATTCCTGATTCATCATTCCTGATTCCTGATTCATCATTCATCATTGCTGATTCATCATTCCTGATTCATCATTCCTTATTCCTGATTCATCATTCATCATTCCTGATTCATCATTCCTGATTCCTGATTCATCATTCCTGATTCCTGATTCCTGATTCATCATTCCTGATTCCTGATTCCTGATTCATCATTCATCATTCCTGATTCATCATTCCTGATTCCTGATTCATCATTCATCATTCCTGATTCATCATTCCTGATTCATCATTCCTGATTCCTGATTCCTGATTCCTGATTCCTGATTCACCATTCCTGATTCATCATTCCTGATTCCTGATTCCTGATTCATCATTCATCATTCCTGATTCCTCATTCATCATTCCTGATTCATCATTCATCATTCCTGATTCATCATTGCTGAATCATCATTCCTGATTCCTGATTCATCATTCCTGATTCCTGATTCATCATTCCTGATTCATCATTCCTAATTCATCATTCCTGATTACTGACTCATCATTCATCATTCCTGATTCATCATTCCTTATTCCTGATTCATCATTCCTGATTCTTGATTCCTGATTCATCATTCCTGATTCATCATTCCTGATTCATCATTCATCATACCTGATTCATCATTCCTTATTCCTGATTCATCATTCCTGATTCCTGATTGATCATTCATCATTCCTGATTCATCATTCATCATTCATCATTCATCATTCCTGATTCGTCATTCATCTATGAATTTGCTGGAATCTATGAATTTGCTGGAATCTATGAATTTGCTGACAAGATGGAATCTCTCCTGATTCATCATTCCTGATTCCTGATTCATCATTCCTGATTCATCATTCATCATTCCTGATTCATCATTGCTGATTCCTGATTCATCATTCATCATTCCTGATTCCTGATTCATCATTCCTGATTCATCATTCCTGATTCATCATTCATCATTCCTGATTCATCATTCCTGATTCATCATTCCTTATTCCTGATTCATCATTCATCATTCCTGATTCATCATTCCTGATTCCTGATTCATCATTCCTGATTCCTGATTCGTCATTCATCATTCCTGATTCATCATTCCTGATTCCTGATTCCTGATTCATCATTCCTGATTCCTGATTCCTGATTCATCATTCCTGATTCATCATTCCTGATTCATCATTCATCATTCCTGATTCCTGATTCATCATTCCTGATTCATCATTCCTGATTCATTATTCATCATTCGTGATTCATCATTCATCATTCCTGATTCATCATTCCTTATTCCTGATTCATCATTCCTGATTCTTGATTCCTGATTCATCATTCCTGATTCATCATTCCTGATTCATCATTCCTGATTCATCATTCATCATACCTGATTCATCATTCCTTATTCCTGATTCATCATTCCTGATTCCTGATTCATCATTCATCATTCCTGATTCATCATTCATCATTCATCATTCCTGATTCGTCATTCATCTATGAATTTTCTGGAATCTATGAATTTGCTGGCAAGATGGAATCTCTCCTGATTCATCATTCCTGATTCCTGATTCATCATTCCTGATTCATCATTCCTGATTCCTAATTCATCATTCCTGATTCCTGATTCATCATTCATCATTCCTGATTCATAATTCCTCATTCCTGATTCATCATTCCTCATTCCTGATTGATCATTCCTCATTCCTGATTGATCATTCCTCATTCCTGATTCATCATTCCTGATTCTTGATTCATCATTCCTGATTCCTGATTAATCACTCCTGATTCCTGATTCCTGATTCATCATTCCTGATTCCTCATTCCTGATTCATCATTCATCATTCCTGATTCATCATTCCTGATTTCTGATTCATCATTGCTGATTCCTGATTCATCATTCATCATTCCTGATTCATGATTCATCATTCCTGATTCATCATTCATCATTGCTGATTCATCATTCATCATTCCTGATTCATCATTCCTGATTCATCATTCCTTATTCCTGATTCATCATTCATCATTCCTCATTCCTGATTCATCATTCCTGATTCCTGATTCATCATTCATCATTCCTGATTCATCATTCCTGATTCATCATTCCTTATTCCTGATTCATCATTCATCATTCCTGATTCATCATTCCTGATTCCTGATTCATCATTCCTGATTCCTGATTCCTGATTCATCATTCCTGATTCATCATTCCTGATTCATCATTCATCATTCCTGATTCATCATTCATCATTCCTGATTCGTCATTCATCATTCCTGATTCATCATTCCTGATTCCTGATTCCTGATTCCTCATTCCTGATTCACCATTACTGATTTCTGATTCATCATTCCTCTTTCCTGATTCATCATTCATCATTCCTGATTCCTGATTCATCATTCCTGATTCATCATTCCTGATTCATCATTCATCATTCCTGATTCATCATTCCTGATTCCTGATTCATCATTCCTCTTTCCTGATTGATCATTCCTGATTCCTGATTGATCATTCCTGATTCCTGATTGATCATTCCTGATTCCTGATTAATCACTCCTGATTCCTGATTCCTGATTCCTGATTCATCATTGCTGATTCCTGATTCATCATTGCTGATTCCTGATTCATCATTCATCATTCCTGATTCCTGATTCATCATTCCTGATTCATCATTCATCATTCCTGATTCATCATTGCTGATTCCTGATTCATCATTCATCATTCCTGATTCCTGATTCATCATTACTGATTCCTGATTCATCATTCCTGATTCATCATTCCTGATTCATCATTCCTGATTCCTGTTTCATCATTCCTGATTCCGGATTCATCATTCCTGATTCATGATTCACCATTCCTGATTCCTGATTCGTCATTCCTCTTTCCTGATTCATCATTCCTGATTCCTGATACATCATTCATCATTCCTGATTCATCATTCCTGATTCCTGATTCATCATTCCTGATTCCTGATTCATCATTCATCATTCCTGATTCATCATTCCTCATTCCTGATTCATCATTCCTCATTCCTGATTCATCATTCCTCATTCCTGATTGATCATTCCTCATTCTTGATTCATCATTCCTGATTCTTGATTCATCATTCCTGATTCCTGATTAATCACTCCTGATTCCTGATTCCTGATTCATCATTCCTGATTCCTCATGCCTGATTCATCATTCATCATTCCTGATTCATCATTCCTGATTTCTGATTCATCATTGCTGATTGCTGATTCATCATTCATCATTCCTGATTCCTGATTCATCATTCCTGATTCATCATTCATCATTCCTGATTCATCATTCATCATTCCTGATTCATCATTGCTGATTCCTGATTCATCATTCATCATGCCTGATTCCTGATTCATCATTCCTGATTCATCATTCATCATTCCTGATTCATCATTCCTGATTTCTGATTCATCATTGCTGATTCCTGATTCATCATTCATCATTCCTGATTCCTGATTCATCATTCCTGATTCATCATTCCTTATTCCTGATTCATCATTCATCATTCCTCATTCCTGATTCATCATTCCTGATTCCTGATTCATCATTCATCATTGCTGATTCATCATTCCTGATTCATCATTCCTTATTCCTGATTCATCATTCATCATTCCTGATTCATCATTCCTGATTCCTGATTCATCATTCCTGATTCCTGATTCCTGATTCATCATTCCTGATTCCTGATTCCTGATTCATCATTCATCATTCCTGATTCATCATTCCTGATTCCTGATTCATCATTCATCATTCCTGATTCATCATTCCTGATTCATCATTCCTGATTCCTGATTCCTGATTCCTGATTCCTGATTCACCATTCCTGATTCATCATTCCTGATTCCTGATTCCTGATTCATCATTCATCATTCCTGATTCCTCATTCATCATTCCTGATTCATCATTCATCATTCCTGATTCATCATTGCTGAATCATCATTCCTGATTCCTGATTCATCATTCCTGATTCCTGATTCATCATTCCTGATTCATCATTCCTAATTCATCATTCCTGATTACTGACTCATCATTCATCATTCCTGATTCATCATTCCTTATTCCTGATTCATCATTCCTGATTCTTGATTCCTGATTCATCATTCCTGATTCCTGATTCATCATTCCTGATTCATCATTCCTGATTCATCATTCATCATTCCTGATTCATCATTCCTGATTCATGATTCACCATTCCGGATTCCTGATTCGTCATTCCTCTTTCCTGATTCATCATTCCTGATTCCTGATACATCATTCATCATTCCTGATTCATCATTCCTGATTCCTAATTCATCATTCCTGATTCCTGATTCATCATTCATCATTCCTGATTCATAATTCCTCATTCCTGATTCATCATTCCTCATTCCTGATTGATCATTCCTCATTCCTGATTGATCATTCCTCATTCCTGATTCATCATTCCTGATTCTTGATTCATCATTCCTGATTCCTGATTAATCACTCCTGATTCCTGATTCCTGATTCATCATTCCTGATTCCTCATTCCTGATTCATCATTCATCATTCCTGATTCATCATTCCTGATTTCTGATTCATCATTGCTGATTCCTGATTCATCATTCATCATTCCTGATTCATGATTCATCATTCCTGATTCATCATTCATCATTGCTGATTCATCATTCATCATTCCTGATTCATCATTCCTGATTCATCATTCCTTATTCCTGATTCATCATTCATCATTCCTCATTCCTGATTCATCATTCCTGATTCCTGATTCATCATTCATCATTCCTGATTCATCATTCCTGATTCATCATTCCTTATTCCTGATTCATCATTCATCATTCCTGATTCATCATTCCTGATTCCTGATTCATCATTCCTGATTCCTGATTCCTGATTCATCATTCCTGATTCATCATTCCTGATTCATCATTCATCATTCCTGATTCATCATTCATCATTCCTGATTCGTCATTCATCATTCCTGATTCATCATTCCTGATTGATCATTCCTGATTCCTGATTGATCATTCCTGATTCCTGATTAATCACTCCTGATTCCTGATTCCTGATTCCTGATTCATCATTGCTGATTCCTGATTCATCATTCCTGATTCATCATTCCTGATTCATCATTCATCATTCCTGATTCATCATTCCTGATTCCTGATTCATCATTCCTCTCTCCTGATTGATCATTCCTGATTCCTGATTGATCATTCCTGATTCCTGATTGATCATTCCTGATTCCTGATTAATCACTCCTGATTCCTGATTCCTGATTCCTGATTCATCATTGCTGATTCCTGATTCATCATTGCTGATTCCTGATTCATCATTCATCATTCCTGATTCCTGACTCATCATTCCTGATTCATCATTCATCATTCCTGATTCATCATTGCTGATTGCTGATTCATCATTCATCATTCCTGATTCCTGATTCATCATTCCTGATTCATCATTCATCATTCCTGATTCATCATTCATCATTCCTGATTCATCATTGCTGATTCCTGATTCATCATTCATCATTCCTGATTCCTGATTCATCATTCCTGATTCATCATTCATCATTCCTGATTTATCATTCCTGATTTCTGATTCATCATTGCTGATTCCTGATTCATCATTCATCATTCCTGATTCCTGATTCATCATTCCTGATTCATCATTCCTTATTCCTGATTCATCATTCATCATTCCTCATTCCTGATTCATCATTCCTGATTCCTGATTCATCATTGCTGAATCATCATTCCTGATTCCTGATTCATCATTCCTGATTCCTGATTCATCATTCCTGATTCATCATTCCTAATTCATCATTCCTGATTACTGACTCATCATTCATCATTCCTGATTCATCATTCCTTATTCCTGATTCATCATTCCTGATTCTTGATTCCTGATTCATCATTCCTGATTCATCATTCCTGATTCATCATTCCTGATTCATCATTCATCATACCTGATTCATCATTCCTTATTCCTGATTCATCATTCCTGATTCCTGATTCATCATTCATCATTCCTGATTCATCATTCATCATTCATCATTCATCATTCCTGATTCGTCATTCATCTATGAATTTGCTGGAATCTATGAATTTGCTGGAATCTATGAATTTGCTGACAAGATGGAATCTCTCCTGATTCATCATTCCTGATTCCTGATTCATCATTCCTGATTCATCATTCATCATTCCTGATTCATCATTGCTGATTCCTGATTCATCATTCATCATTCCTGATTCCTGATTCATCATTCCTGATTCATCATTCCTGATTCATCATTCATCATTCCTGATTCATCATTCCTGATTCATCATTCCTTATTCCTGATTCATCATTCATCATTCCTGATTCATCATTCCTGATTCCTGATTCATCATTCCTGATTCCTGATTCGTCATTCATCATTCCTGATTCATCATTCCTGATTCCTGATTCCTGATTCATCATTCCTGATTCCTGATTCCTGATTCATCATTCCTGATTCATCATTCCTGATTCATCATTCATCATTCCTGATTCCTGATTCATCATTCCTGATTCATCATTCCTGATTCATCATTCCTGATTCATTATTCATCATTCGTGATTCATCATTCATCATTCCTGATTCATCATTCCTTGTTCCTGATTCATCATTCCTGATTCTTGATTCCTGATTCATCATTCCTGATTCATCATTCCTGATTCATCATTCCTGATTCATCATTCATCATACCTGATTCATCATTCCTTATTCCTGATTCATCATTCCTGATTCCTGATTCATCATTCATCATTCCTGATTCATCATTCATCATTCATCATTCCTGATTCGTCATTCATCTATGAATTTTCTGGAATCTATGAATTTGCTGGCAAGATGGAATCTCTCCTGATTCATCATTCCTGATTCCTGATTCATCATTCCTGATTCATCATTCATCATTCCTGATTCCTGATTCCTGATTCATCATTCCTGATTCATCATTCCTGATTCATCATTCGTCATTCCTGATTCATCATTCCTGATTCCTGATTCATCATTCCTGATTCATCATTCCTGATTCATCATTCGTCATTCCTGATTCATCATTCCTGATTCCTGATTCATCATTCATGATTCCTGATTCCTGATTCCTGATTCATCATTCCTGATTCCTCATTCCTGATTCATCATTCATCATTCCTGATTCATCATTCCTGATTTCTGATTCATCATTGCTGATTCCTGATTCATCATTCATCATTCCTGATTCATGATTCATCATTCCTGATTCATCATTCATCATTGCTGATTCATCATTCATCATTCCTGATTCATCATTCCTGATTCATCATTCCTTATTCCTGATTCATCATTCATCATTCCTCATTCCTGATTCATCATTCCTGATTCCTGATTCATCATTCATCATTCCTGATTCATCATTCCTGATTCATCATTCCTTATTCCTGATTCATCATTCATCATTCCTGATTCATCATTCCTGATTCCTGATTCATCATTCCTGATTCCTGATTCCTGATTCATCATTCCTGATTCATCATTCCTGATTCATCATTCATCATTCCTGATTCATCATTCATCATTCCTGATTCGTCATTCATCATTCCTGATTCATCATTCCTGATTCCTGATTCCTGATTCCTCATTCCTGATTCACCATTACTGATTTCTGATTCATCATTCCTGATTCATCATTCATCATTCCTGATTCCTGATTCATCATTCCTGATTCATCATTCCTGATTCATCATTCATCATTCCTGATTCATCATTCCTGATTCCTGATTCATCATTCCTCTTTCCTGATTGATCATTCCTGATTCCTGATTGATCATTCCTGATTCCTGATTGATCATTCCTGATTCGTGATTAATCACTCCTGATTCCTGATTCCTGATTCCTGATTCATCATTGCTGATTCCTGATTCATCATTGCTGATTCCTGATTCATCATTCATCATTCCTGATTCCTGATTCATCATTCCTGATTCATCATTCATCATTCCTGATTCATCATTCCTGATTCCTGATTCCTGATTCATCATTCCTGATTCCTGATTCCTGATTCATCATTCCTGATTCATCATTCCTGATTCATCATTCATCATTCCTGATTCCTGATTCATCATTCCTGATTCATCATTCCTGATTCATCATTCCTGATTCATTATTCATCATTCGTGATTCATCATTCATCATTCCTGATTCATCATTCCTTGTTCCTGATTCATCATTCCTGATTCTTGATTCCTGATTCATCATTCCTGATTCATCATTCCTGATTCATCATTCCTGATTCATCATTCATCATACCTGATTCATCATTCCTTATTCCTGATTCATCATTCCTGATTCCTGATTCATCATTCATCATTCCTGATTCATCATTCATCATTCATCATTCCTGATTCGTCATTCATCTATGAATTTTCTGGAATCTATGAATTTGCTGGCAAGATGGAATCTCTCCTGATTCATCATTCCTGATTCCTGATTCATCATTCCTGATTCATCATTCATCATTCCTGATTCCTGATTCCTGATTCATCATTCCTGATTCATCATTCCTGATTCATCATTCGTCATTCCTGATTCATCATTCCTGATTCCTGATTCATCATTCCTGATTCATCATTCCTGATTCATCATTCGTCATTCCTGATTCATCATTCCTGATTCCTGATTCATCATTCATGATTCCTGATTCCTGATTCCTGATTCATCATTCCTGATTCCTCATTCCTGATTCATCATTCATCATTCCTGATTCATCATTCCTGATTTCTGATTCATCATTGCTGATTCCTGATTCATCATTCATCATTCCTGATTCATGATTCATCATTCCTGATTCATCATTCATCATTGCTGATTCATCATTCATCATTCCTGATTCATCATTCCTGATTCATCATTCCTTATTCCTGATTCATCATTCATCATTCCTCATTCCTGATTCATCATTCCTGATTCCTGATTCATCATTCATCATTCCTGATTCATCATTCCTGATTCATCATTCCTTATTCCTGATTCATCATTCATCATTCCTGATTCATCATTCCTGATTCCTGATTCATCATTCCTGATTCCTGATTCCTGATTCATCATTCCTGATTCATCATTCCTGATTCATCATTCATCATTCCTGATTCATCATTCATCATTCCTGATTCGTCATTCATCATTCCTGATTCATCATTCCTGATTCCTGATTCCTGATTCCTCATTCCTGATTCACCATTACTGATTTCTGATTCATCATTCCTGATTCATCATTCATCATTCCTGATTCCTGATTCATCATTCCTGATTCATCATTCCTGATTCATCATTCATCATTCCTGATTCATCATTCCTGATTCCTGATTCATCATTCCTCTTTCCTGATTGATCATTCCTGATTCCTGATTGATCATTCCTGATTCCTGATTGATCATTCCTGATTCGTGATTAATCACTCCTGATTCCTGATTCCTGATTCCTGATTCATCATTGCTGATTCCTGATTCATCATTGCTGATTCCTGATTCATCATTCATCATTCCTGATTCCTGATTCATCATTCCTGATTCATCATTCATCATTCCTGATTCATCATTGCTGATTCCTGATTCATCATTCATCATTCCTGATTCCTGATTCATCATTACTGATTCCTGATTCATCATTCCTGATTCATCATTCCTGATTCATCATTCCTGATTCATCATTCCTGATTCCTGTTTCATCATTCCTGATTCCGGATTCATCATTCCTGATTCATGATTCACCATTCCTGATTCCTGATTCGTCATTCCTCTTTCCTGATTCATCATTCCTGATTCCTGATACATCATTCATCATTCCTGATTCATCATTCCTGATTCCTGATTCATCATTCCTGATTCCTGATTCATCATTCATCATTCCTGATTCATCATTCCTCATTCCTGATTCATCATTCCTCATTCCTGATTCATCATTCCTCATTCCTGATTGATCATTCCTCATTCTTGATTCATCATTCCTGATTCTTGATTCATCATTCCTGATTCCTGATTAATCACTCCTGATTCCTGATTCCTGATTCATCATTCCTGATTCCTCATGCCTGATTCATCATTCATCATTCCTGATTCATCATTCCTGATTTCTGATTCATCATTGCTGATTGCTGATTCATCATTCATCATTCCTGATTCCTGATTCATCATTCCTGATTCATCATTCATCATTCCTGATTCATCATTCATCATTCCTGATTCATCATTGCTGATTCCTGATTCATCATTCATCATGCCTGATTCCTGATTCATCATTCCTGATTCATCATTCATCATTCCTGATTCATCATTCCTGATTTCTGATTCATCATTGCTGATTCCTGATTCATCATTCATCATTCCTGATTCCTGATTCATCATTCCTGATTCATCATTCCTTATTCCTGATTCATCATTCATCATTCCTCATTCCTGATTCATCATTCCTGATTCCTGATTCATCATTCATCATTGCTGATTCATCATTCCTGATTCATCATTCCTTATTCCTGATTCATCATTCATCATTCCTGATTCATCATTCCTGATTCCTGATTCATCATTCCTGATTCCTGATTCCTGATTCATCATTCCTGATTCCTGATTCCTGATTCATCATTCATCATTCCTGATTCATCATTCCTGATTCCTGATTCATCATTCATCATTCCTGATTCATCATTCCTGATTCATCATTCCTGATTCCTGATTCCTGATTCCTGATTCCTGATTCACCATTCCTGATTCATCATTCCTGATTCCTGATTCCTGATTCATCATTCATCATTCCTGATTCCTCATTCATCATTCCTGATTCATCATTCATCATTCCTGATTCATCATTGCTGAATCATCATTCCTGATTCCTGATTCATCATTCCTGATTCCTGATTCATCATTCCTGATTCATCATTCCTAATTCATCATTCCTGATTACTGACTCATCATTCATCATTCCTGATTCATCATTCCTTATTCCTGATTCATCATTCCTGATTCTTGATTCCTGATTCATCATTCCTGATTCCTGATTCCTGATTCATCATTCCTGATTCATCATTCCTGATTCATCATTCATCATTCCTGATTCATCATTCCTGATTCATGATTCACCATTCCGGATTCCTGATTCGTCATTCCTCTTTCCTGATTCATCATTCCTGATTCCTGATACATCATTCATCATTCCTGATTCATCATTCCTGATTCCTAATTCATCATTCCTGATTCCTGATTCATCATTCATCATTCCTGATTCATAATTCCTCATTCCTGATTCATCATTCCTCATTCCTGATTGATCATTCCTCATTCCTGATTGATCATTCCTCATTCCTGATTCATCATTCCTGATTCTTGATTCATCATTCCTGATTCCTGATTAATCACTCCTGATTCCTGATTCCTGATTCATCATTCCTGATTCCTCATTCCTGATTCATCATTCATCATTCCTGATTCATCATTCCTGATTTCTGATTCATCATTGCTGATTCCTGATTCATCATTCATCATTCCTGATTCATGATTCATCATTCCTGATTCATCATTCATCATTGCTGATTCATCATTCATCATTCCTGATTCATCATTCCTGATTCATCATTCCTTATTCCTGATTCATCATTCATCATTCCTCATTCCTGATTCATCATTCCTGATTCCTGATTCATCATTCATCATTCCTGATTCATCATTCCTGATTCATCATTCCTTATTCCTGATTCATCATTCATCATTCCTGATTCATCATTCCTGATTCCTGATTCATCATTCCTGATTCCTGATTCCTGATTCATCATTCCTGATTCATCATTCCTGATTCATCATTCATCATTCCTGATTCATCATTCATCATTCCTGATTCGTCATTCATCATTCCTGATTCATCATTCCTGATTGATCATTCCTGATTCCTGATTGATCATTCCTGATTCCTGATTAATCACTCCTGATTCCTGATTCCTGATTCCTGATTCATCATTGCTGATTCCTGATTCATCATTCCTGATTCATCATTCCTGATTCATCATTCATCATTCCTGATTCATCATTCCTGATTCCTGATTCATCATTCCTCTCTCCTGATTGATCATTCCTGATTCCTGATTGATCATTCCTGATTCCTGATTGATCATTCCTGATTCCTGATTAATCACTCCTGATTCCTGATTCCTGATTCCTGATTCATCATTGCTGATTCCTGATTCATCATTGCTGATTCCTGATTCATCATTCATCATTCCTGATTCCTGATTCATCATTCCTGATTCATCATTCATCATTCCTGATTCATCATTGCTGATTCCTGATTCATCATTCATCATTCCTGATTCCTGATTCATCATTACTGATTCCTGATTCATCATTCCTGATTCATCATTCCTGATTCATCATTCCTGATTCCTGTTTCATCATTCCTGATTCCGGATACATCATTCCTGATTCATGATTCACCATTCCTGATTCCTGATTCGTCATTCCTCTTTCCTGATTCATCATTCCTGATTCCTGATACATCATTCATCATTCCTGATTCATCATTCCTGATTCCTGATTCATCATTCCTGATTCCTGATTCATCATTCATCATTCCTGATTCATCATTCCTCATTCCTGATTCATCATTCCTCATTCCTGATTCATCATTCCTCATTCCTGATTGATCATTCCTCATTCTTGATTCATCATTCCTGATTCTTGATTCATCATTCCTGATTCCTGATTAATCACTCCTGATTCCTGATTCCTGATTCATCATTCCTGATTCCTCATGCCTGATTCATCATTCATCATTCCTGATTCATCATTCCTGATTTCTGATTCATCATTGCTGATTGCTGATTCATCATTCATCATTCCTGATTCCTGATTCATCATTCCTGATTCATCATTCATCATTCCTGATTCATCATTCATCATTCCTGATTCATCATTGCTGATTCCTGATTCATCATTCATCATTCCTGATTCCTGATTCATCATTCCTGATTCATCATTCATCATTCCTGATTCATCATTCCTGATTTCTGATTCATCATTGCTGATTCCTGATTCATCATTCATCATTCCTGATTCCTGATTCATCATTCCTGATTCATCATTCCTTATTCCTGATTCATCATTCATCATTCCTCATTCCTGATTCATGATTCATCATTCCTGATTCATCATTCATCATTGCTGATTCATCATTCATCATTCCTGATTCATCATTCCTGATTCATCATTCCTTATTCCTGATTCATCATTCATCATTCCTCATTCCTGATTCATCATTCCTGATTCCTGATTCATCATTCATCATTCCTGATTCATCATTCCTGATTCATCATTCCTTATTCCTGATTCATCATTCATCATTCCTGATTCATCATTCCTGATTCCTGATTCATCATTCCTGATTCCTGATTCCTGATTCATCATTCCTGATTCATCATTCCTGATTCATCATTCATCATTCCTGATTCATCATTCATCATTCCTGATTCGTCATTCATCATTCCTGATTCATCATTCCTGATTGATCATTCCTGATTCCTGATTGATCATTCCTGATTCCTGATTAATCACTCCTGATTCCTGATTCCTGATTCCTGATTCATCATTGCTGATTCCTGATTCATCATTCCTGATTCATCATTCCTGATTCATCATTCATCATTCCTGATTCATCATTCCTGATTCCTGATTCATCATTCCTCTCTCCTGATTGATCATTCCTGATTCCTGATTGATCATTCCTGATTCCTGATTGATCATTCCTGATTCCTGATTAATCACTCCTGATTCCTGATTCCTGATTCCTGATTCATCATTGCTGATTCCTGATTCATCATTGCTGATTCCTGATTCATCATTCATCATTCCTGATTCCTGATTCATCATTCCTGATTCATCATTCATCATTCCTGATTCATCATTGCTGATTCCTGATTCATCATTCATCATTCCTGATTCCTGATTCATCATTACTGATTCCTGATTCATCATTCCTGATTCATCATTCCTGATTCATCATTCCTGATTCCTGTTTCATCATTCCTGATTCCGGATACATCATTCCTGATTCATGATTCACCATTCCTGATTCCTGATTCGTCATTCCTCTTTCCTGATTCATCATTCCTGATTCATCATTCCTGATTCCTGATTCATCATTCCTGATTCCTGATTCATCATTCATCATTCCTGATTCATCATTCCTCATTCCTGATTCATCATTCCTCATTCCTGATTCATCATTCCTCATTCCTGATTGATCATTCCTCATTCTTGATTCATCATTCCTGATTCTTGATTCATCATTCCTGATTCCTGATTAATCACTCCTGATTCCTGATTCCTGATTCATCATTCCTGATTCCTCATGCCTGATTCATCATTCATCATTCCTGATTCATCATTCCTGATTTCTGATTCATCATTGCTGATTGCTGATTCATCATTCATCATTCCTGATTCCTGATTCATCATTCCTGATTCATCATTCATCATTCCTGATTCATCATTCATCATTCCTGATTCATCATTGCTGATTCCTGATTCATCATTCATCATTCCTGATTCCTGATTCATCATTCCTGATTCATCATTCCTCATTCCTGATTGATCATTCCTCATTCCTGATTGATCATTCCTCATTCCTGATTCATCATTCCTGATTCTTGATTCATCATTCCTGATTCCTGATTCCTGATTCATCATTCCTGATTCCTCATTCCTGATTCATCATTCATCATTCCTGATTCATCATTCATCATTCCTGATTCATCATTGCTGATTCGTGATTCATCATTCATCATTCCTGATTCCTGATTCATCATTCCTGATTCATCATTCCTCATTCCTGATTGATCATTCCTCATTCCTGATTCATCATTCCTGATTCTTGATTCATCATTCCTGATTCCTGATTAATCACTCCTGATTCCTGATTCCTGATTCATCATTCCTGATTCCTCATTCCTCATTCCTGATTCATCATTCCTCATTCCTGATTCATCATTCCTCATTCCTGATTGATCATTCCTCATTCTTGATTCATCATTCCTGATTCTTGATTCATCATTCCTGATTCCTGATTAATCACTCCTGATTCCTGATTCCTGATTCATCATTCCTGATTCCTCATGCCTGATTCATCATTCATCATTCCTGATTCATCATTCCTGATTTCTGATTCATCATTGCTGATTGCTGATTCATCATTCATCATTCCTGATTCCTGATTCATCATTCCTGATTCATCATTCATCATTCCTGATTCATCATTCATCATTCCTGATTCATCATTGCTGATTCCTGATTCATCATTCATCATGCCTGATTCCTGATTCATCATTCCTGATTCATCATTCATCATTCCTGATTCATCATTCCTGATTTCTGATTCATCATTGCTGATTCCTGATTCATCATTCATCATTCCTGATTCCTGATTCATCATTCCTGATTCATCATTCCTTATTCCTGATTCATCATTCATCATTCCTCATTCCTGATTCATCATTCCTGAATCCTGATTCATCATTCATCATTGCTGATTCATCATTCCTGATTCATCATTCCTTATTCCTGATTCATCATTCATCATTCCTGATTCATCATTCCTGATTCCTGATTCATCATTCCTGATTCCTGATTCCTGATTCATCATTCCTGATTCCTGATTCCTGATTCATCATTCATCATTCCTGATTCATCATTCCTGATTCCTGATTCATCATTCATCATTCCTGATTCATCATTCCTGATTCATCATTCCTGATTCCTGATTCCTGATTCCTGATTCCTGATTCACCATTCCTGATTCATCATTCCTGATTCCTGATTCCTGATTCATCATTCATCATTCATCATTCCTGATTCCTCATTCATCATTCCTGATTCATCATTCATCATTCCTGATTCATCATTGCTGAATCATCATTCCTGATTCCTGATTCATCATTCCTGATTCCTGATTCATCATTCCTGATTCATCATTCCTAATTCATCATTCCTGATTACTGACTCATCATTCATCATTCCTGATTCATCATTCCTTATTCCTGATTCATCATTCCTGATTCTTGATTCCTGATTCATCATTCCTGATTCCTGATTCCTGATTCATCATTCCTGATTCATCATTCCTGATTCATCATTCATCATTCCTGATTCATCATTCCTGATTCATGATTCACCATTCCGGATTCCTGATTCGTCATTCCTCTTTCCTGATTCATCATTCCTGATTCCTGATACATCATTCATCATTCCTGATTCATCATTCCTGATTCCTAATTCATCATTCCTGATTCCTGATTCATCATTCATCATTCCTGATTCATAATTCCTCATTCCTGATTCATCATTCCTCATTCCTGATTGATCATTCCTCATTCCTGATTGATCATTCCTCATTCCTGATTCATCATTCCTGATTCTTGATTCATCATTCCTGATTCCTGATTAATCACTCCTGATTCCTGATTCCTGATTCATCATTCCTGATTCCTCATTCCTGATTCATCATTCATCATTCCTGATTCATCATTCCTGATTTCTGATTCATCATTGCTGATTCCTGATTCATCATTCATCATTCCTGATTCATGATTCATCATTCCTGATTCATCATTCATCATTGCTGATTCATCATTCATCATTCCTGATTCATCATTCCTGATTCATCATTCCTTATTCCTGATTCATCATTCATCATTCCTCATTCCTGATTCATCATTCCTGATTCCTGATTCATCATTCATCATTCCTGATTCATCATTCCTGATTCATCATTCCTTATTCCTGATTCATCATTCATCATTCCTGATTCATCATTCCTGATTCCTGATTCATCATTCCTGATTCCTGATTCCTGATTCATCATTCCTGATTCATCATTCCTGATTCATCATTCATCATTCCTGATTCATCATTCATCATTCCTGATTCGTCATTCGTCATTCCTGATTCATCATTCCTGATTGATCATTCCTGATTCCTGATTGATCATTCCTGATTCCTGATTAATCACTCCTGATTCCTGATTCCTGATTCTTGATTCATCATTGCTGATTCCTGATTCATCATTCCTGATTCATCATTCCTGATTCATCATTCATCATTCCTGATTCATCATTCCTGATTCCTGATTCATCATTCCTCTCTCCTGATTGATCATTCCTGATTCCTGATTGATCATTCCTGATTCCTGATTGATCATTCCTGATTCCTGATTAATCACTCCTGATTCCTGATTCCTGATTCCTGATTCATCATTGCTGATTCCTGATTCATCATTGCTGATTCCTGATTCATCATTCATCATTCCTGATTCCTGACTCATCATTCCTGATTCATCATTCATCATTCCTGATTCATCATTGCTGATTCCTGATTCATCATTCATCATTCCTGATTCCTGATTCATCATTACTGATTCCTGATTCATCATTCCTGATTCATCATTCCTGATTCATCATTCCTGATTCCTGTTTCATCATTCCTGATTCCGGATTCATCATTCCTGATTCATGATTCACCATTCCTGATTCCTGATTCGTCATTCCTCTTTCCTGATTCATCATTCCTGATTCCTGATACATCATTCATCATTCCTGATTCATCATTCCTGATTCCTGATTCATCATTCCTGATTCCTGATTCATCATTCATCATTCCTGATTCATCATTCCTCATTCCTGATTCATCATTCCTCATTCTTGATTCATAATTCCTCATTCCTGATTGATCATTCCTCATTCTTGATTCATCATTCCTGATTCTTGATTCATCATTCCTGATTCCTGATTAATCACTCCTGATTCCTGATTCCTGATTCATCATTCCTGATTCCTCATGCCTGATTCATCATTCATCATTCCTGATTCATCATTCCTGATTTCTGATTCATCATTGCTGATTGCTGATTCATCATTCATCATTCCTGATTCCTGATTCATCATTCCTGATTCATCATTCATCATTCCTGATTCATCATTCATCATTCCTGATTCATCATTGCTGATTCCTGATTCATCATTCATCATTCCTGATTCCTGATTCATCATTCCTGATTCATCATTCATCATTCCTGATTTATCATTCCTGATTTCTGATTCATCATTGCTGATTCCTGATTCATCATTCATCATTCCTGATTCCTGATTCATCATTCCTGATTCATCATTCCTTATTCCTGATTCATCATTCATCATTCCTCATTCCTGATTCATCATTCCTGATTCCTGATTCATCATTGCTGAATCATCATTCCTGATTCCTGATTCATCATTCCTGATTCCTGATTCATCATTCCTGATTCATCATTCCTAATTCATCATTCCTGATTACTGACTCATCATTCATCATTCCTGATTCATCATTCCTTATTCCTGATTCATCATTCCTGATTCTTGATTCCTGATTCATCATTCCTGATTCATCATTCCTGATTCATCATTCCTGATTCATCATTCATCATACCTGATTCATCATTCCTTATTCCTGATTCATCATTCCTGATTCCTGATTCATCATTCATCATTCCTGATTCATCATTCATCATTCATCATTCATCATTCCTGATTCGTCATTCATCTATGAATTTGCTGGAATCTATGAATTTGCTGGAATCTATGAATTTGCTGACAAGATGGAATCTCTCCTGATTCATCATTCCTGATTCCTGATTCATCATTCCTGATTCATCATTCATCATTCCTGATTCATCATTGCTGATTCCTGATTCATCATTCATCATTCCTGATTCCTGATTCATCATTCCTGATTCATCATTCCTGATTCATCATTCATCATTCCTGATTCATCATTCCTGATTCATCATTCCTTATTCCTGATTCATCATTCATCATTCCTGATTCATCATTCCTGATTCCTGATTCATCATTCCTGATTCCTGATTCGTCATTCATCATTCCTGATTCATCATTCCTGATTCCTGATTCCTGATTCATCATTCCTGATTCCTGATTCCTGATTCATCATTCCTGATTCATCATTCCTGATTCATCATTCATCATTCCTGATTCCTGATTCATCATTCCTGATTCATCATTCCTGATTCATCATTCCTGATTCATTATTCATCATTCGTGATTCATCATTCATCATTCCTGATTCATCATTCCTTATTCCTGATTCATCATTCCTGATTCTTGATTCCTGATTCATCATTCCTGATTCATCATTCCTGATTCATCATTCCTGATTCATCATTCATCATACCTGATTCATCATTCCTTATTCCTGATTCATCATTCCTGATTCCTGATTCATCATTCATCATTCCTGATTCATCATTCATCATTCATCATTCCTGATTCGTCATTCATCTATGAATTTTCTGGAATCTATGAATTTGCTGGCAAGATGGAATCTCTCCTGATTCATCATTCCTGATTCCTGATTCATCATTCCTGATTCATCATTCATCATTCCTGATTCCTGATTCCTGATTCATCATTCCTGATTCATCATTCCTGATTCATCATTCGTCATTCCTGATTCATCATTCCTGATTCCTGATTCATCATTCCTGATTCATCATTCCTGATTCATCATTCGTCATTCCTGATTCATCATTCCTGATTCCTGATTCATCATTCATGATTCCTGATTCCTGATTCCTGATTCATCATTCCTGATTCCTCATTCCTGATTCATCATTCATCATTCCTGATTCATCATTCCTGATTTCTGATTCATCATTGCTGATTCCTGATTCATCATTCATCATTCCTGATTCATGATTCATCATTCCTGATTCATCATTCCTCATTCCTGATTCATCATTCCTCATTCCTGATTGATCATTCCTCATTCTTGATTCATCATTCCTGATTCTTGATTCATCATTCCTGATTCCTGATTAATCACTCCTGATTCCTGATTCCTGATTCATCATTCCTGATTCCTCATGCCTGATTCATCATTCATCATTCCTGATTCATCATTCCTGATTTCTGATTCATCATTGCTGATTGCTGATTCATCATTCATCATTCCTGATTGATCATTCCTGATTCCTGATTCATCATTCCTGATTCCTGATTCATCATTCATCATTCCTGATTCATCATTCCTCATTCCTGATTCATCATTCCTCATTCCTGATTCATCATTCCTCATTCCTGATTGATCATTCCTCATTCTTGATTCATCATTCCTGATTCTTGATTCATCATTCCTGATTCCTGATTAATCACTCCTGATTCCTGATTCCTGATTCATCATTCCTGATTCCTCATGCCTGATTCATCATTCATCATTCCTGATTCATCATTCCTGATTTCTGATTCATCATTGCTGATTGCTGATTCATCATTCATCATTCCTGATTCCTGATTCATCATTCCTGATTCATCATTCATCATTCCTGATTCATCATTCATCATTCCTGATTCATCATTGCTGATTCCTGATTCATCATTCATCATTCCTGATTCCTGATTCATCATTCCTGATTCATCATTCATCATTCCTGATTCATCATTCCTGATTTCTGATTCATCATTGCTGATTCCTGATTCATCATTCATCATTCCTGATTCCTGATTCATCATTCCTGATTCATCATTCCTTATTCCTGATTCATCATTCATCATTCCTCATTCCTGATTCATCATTCCTGATTCCTGATTCATCATTCATCATTGCTGATTCATCATTCCTGATTCATCATTCCTTATTCCTGATTCATCATTCATCATTCCTGATTCATCATTCCTGATTCCTGATTCATCATTCCTGATTCCTGATTCCTGATTCATCATTCCTGATTCCTGATTCCTGATTCATCATTCATCATTCCTGATTCATCATTCCTGATTCCTGATTCATCATTCATCATTCCTGATTCATCATTCCTGATTCATCATTCCTGATTCCTGATTCCTGATTCCTGATTCACCATTCCTGATTCATCATTCCTGACTCCTGATTCCTGATTCATCATTCATCATTCCTGATTCCTCATTCATCATTCCTGATTCATCATTCATCATTCCTGATTCATCATTGCTGAATCATCATTCCTGATTCCTGATTCATCATTCCTGATTCCTGATTCATCATTCCTGATTCATCATTCCTAATTCATCATTCCTGATTACTGACTCATCATTCATCATTCCTGATTCATCATTCCTTATTCCTGATTCATCATTCCTGATTCTTGATTCCTGATTCATCATTCCTGATTCCTGATTCCTGATTCATCATTCCTGATTCATCATTCCTGATTCATCATTCATCATTCCTGATTCATCATTCCTGATTCATGATTCACCATTCCGGATTCCTGATTCGTCATTCCTCTTTCCTGATTCATCATTCCTGATTCCTGATACATCATTCATCATTCCTGATTCATCATTCCTGATTCCTAATTCATCATTCCTGATTCCTGATTCATCATTCATCATTCCTGATTCATAATTCCTCATTCCTGATTCATCATTCCTCATTCCTGATTGATCATTCCTCATTCCTGATTGATCATTCCTCATTCCTGATTCATCATTCCTGATTCTTGATTCATCATTCCTGATTCCTGATTAATCACTCCTGATTCCTGATTCCTGATTCATCATTCCTGATTCCTCATTCCTGATTCATCATTCATCATTCCTGATTCATCATTCCTGATTTGTGATTCATCATTGCTGATTCCTGATTCATCATTCATCATTCCTGATTCATGATTCATCATTCCTGATTCGTCATTCATCATTGCTGATTCATCATTCATCATTCCTGATTCATCATTCCTGATTCATCATTCCTTATTCCTGATTCATCATTCATCATTCCTCATTCCTGATTCATCATTCCTGATTCCTGATTCATCATTCATCATTCCTGATTCATCATTCCTTATTCCTGATTCATCATTCATCATTCCTGATTCATCATTCCTGATTCCTGATTCATCATTCCTGATTCCTGATTCCTGATTCATCATTCCTGATTCATCATTCCTGATTCATCATTCATCATTCCTGATTCATCATTCATCATTCCTGATTCGTCATTCATCATTCCTGATTCATCATTCCTGATTGATCATTCCTGATTCCTGATTGATCATTCCTGATTCCTGATTAATCACTCCTGATTCCTGATTCCTGATTC
The DNA here is from genome assembly GCA_030867875.1 of Actinernus sp. WN-2022. Taxonomy (NCBI): domain Eukaryota; kingdom Metazoa; phylum Cnidaria; class Anthozoa; order Actiniaria; family Actinernidae; genus Actinernus; species Actinernus sp. WN-2022. The sequence continues at coordinate 71,482 of JAOWCC010000697.1, read as the reverse complement.
CTGATTCATCATTGCTGATTCCTGATTCATCATTCCTGATTCATCATTCCTGAATCATCATTCATCATTCCTGATTCATCATTCCTGATTCCTGATTCATCATTCCTCTTTCCTGATTGATCATTCCTGATTCCTGATTGATCATTCCTGATTCCTGATTGATCATTCCTGATTCCTGATTAATCACTCCTGATTCCTGATTCCTGATTCCTGATTCATCATTGCTGATTCCTGATTCATCATTGCTGATTCCTGATTCATCATTCATCATTCCTGATTCCTGATTCATCATTCCTGATTCATCATTCATCATTCCTGATTCATCATTCCTGATTCCTGATTCATCATTCATCATTCCTGATTCCTGATTCATCATTACTGATTCCTGATTCATCATTCCTGATTCATCATTCCTGATTCATCATTCCTGATTCCTGTTTCATCATTCCTGATTCCGGATTCATCATTCCTGATTCATGATTCACCATTCCTGATTCCTGATTCGTCATTCCTCTTTCCTGATTCATCATTCCTGATTCCTGATACATCATTCATCATTCCTGATTCATCATTCCTGATTCCTGATTCATCATTCCTGATTCCTGATTCATCATTCATCATTCCTGATTCATCATTCCTCATTCCTGATTCATCATTCCTCATTCCTGATTCATCATTCCTCATTCCTGATTGATCATTCCTCATTCTTGATTCATCATTCCTCATTCTTGATTCATCATTCCTGATTCCTGATTAATCACTCCTGATTCCTGATTCCTGATTCATCATTCCTGATTCCTCATGCCTGATTCATCATTCATCATTCCTGATTCATCATTCCTGATTTCTGATTCATCATTGCTGATTGCTGATTCATCATTCATCATTCCTGATTCCTGATTCATCATTCCTGATTCATCATTCATCATTCCTGATTCATCATTCATCATTCCTGATTCATCATTGCTGATTCCTGATTCATCATTCATCATTCCTGATTCCTGATTCATCATTCCTGATTCATCATTCATCATTCCTGATTCATCATTCCTGATTTCTGATTCATCATTCATCATTCCTGATTCATCATTCATCATTCCTGATTCCTGATTCATCATTCCTGATTCATCATTCCTTATTCCTGATTCATCATTCATCATTCCTCATTCCTGATTCATCATTCCTGATTCCTGATTCATCATTCATCATTGCTGATTCATCATTCCTGATTCATCATTCCTTATTCCTGATTCATCATTCATCATTCCTGATTCATCATTCCTGATTCCTGATTCATCATTCCTGATTCCTGATTCCTGATTCATCATTCCTGATTCCTGATTCCTGATTCATCATTCATCATTCCTGATTCATCATTCCTGATTCCTGATTCATCATTCATCATTCCTGATTCATCATTCCTGATTCATCATTCCTGATTCCTGATTCCTGATTCCTGATTCACCATTCCTGATTCATCATTCCTGATTCCTGATTCCTGATTCATCATTCATCATTCCTGATTCCTCATTCATCATTCCTGATTCATCATTCATCATTCCTGATTCATCATTGCTGAATCATCATTCCTGATTCCTGATTCATCATTCCTGATTCCTGATTCATCATTCCTGATTCATCATTCCTAATTCATCATTCCTGATTACTGACTCATCATTCATCATTCCTGATTCATCATTCCTTATTCCTGATTCATCATTCCTGATTCTTGATTCCTGATTCATCATTCCTGATTCATCATTCCTGATTCATCATTCATCATACCTGATTCATCATTCCTTATTCCTGATTCATCATTCCTGATTCCTGATTGATCATTCCTGATTCCTGATTGATCATTCATCATTCATCATTCATCATTCCTGATTCGTCATTCATCTATGAATTTGCTGGAATCTATGAATTTGCTGGAATCTATGAATTTGCTGACAAGATGGAATCTCTCCTGATTCATCATTCCTGATTCCTGATTCATCATTCCTGATTCATCATTCATCATTCCTGATTCATCATTGCTGATTCCTGATTCATCATTCATCATTCCTGATTCCTGATTCATCATTCCTGATTCATCATTCATCATTCCTGATTCATCATTCCTGATTCATCATTCCTTATTCCTGATTCATCATTCATCATTCCTGATTCATCATTCCTGATTCCTGATTCATCATTCCTGATTCCTGATTCGTCATTCATCATTCCTGATTCATCATTCCTGATTCCTGATTCCTGATTCATCAATCCTGATTCCTGATTCCTGATTCATCATTCCTGATTCATCATTCCTGATTCATCATTCATCATTCCTGATTCCTGATTCATCATTCCTGATTCATCATTCCTGATTCATTATTCATCATTCGTGATTCATCATTCATCATTCCTGATTCATCATTCCTTATTCCTGATTCATCATTCCTGATTCTTGATTCCTGATTCATCATTCCTGATTCATCATTCCTGATTCATCATTCCTGATTCATCATTCATCATACCTGATTCATCATTCCTTATTCCTGATTCATCATTCCTGATTCCTGATTCATCATTCATCATTCCTGATTCATCATTCATCATTCATCATTCCTGATTCGTCATTCATCTATGAATTTTCTGGAATCTATGAATTTGCTGGCAAGATGGAATCTCTCCTGATTCATCATTCCTGATTCCTGATTCATCATTCCTGATTCATCATTCCTGATTCCTAATTCATCATTCCTGATTCCTGATTCATCATTCATCATTCCTGATTCATAATTCCTCATTCCTGATTCATCATTCCTCATTCCTGATTGATCATTCCTCATTCCTGATTGATCATTCCTCATTCCTGATTCATCATTCCTGATTCTTGATTCATCATTCCTGATTCCTGATTAATCACTCCTGATTCCTGATTCCTGATTCATCATTCCTGATTCCTCATTCCTGATTCATCATTCATCATTCCTGATTCATCATTCCTGATTTCTGATTCATCATTGCTGATTCCTGATTCATCATTCATCATTCCTGATTCATGATTCATCATTCCTGATTCATCATTCATCATTGCTGATTCATCATTCATCATTCCTGATTCATCATTCCTGATTCATCATTCCTTATTCCTGATTCATCATTCATCATTCCTCATTCCTGATTCATCATTCCTGATTCCTGATTCATCATTCATCATTCCTGATTCATCATTCCTGATTCATCATTCCTTATTCCTGATTCATCATTCATCATTCCTGATTCATCATTCCTGATTCCTGATTCATCATTCCTGATTCCTGATTCCTGATTCATCATTCCTGATTCATCATTCCTGATTCATCATTCATCATTCCTGATTCATCATTCATCATTCCTGATTCGTCATTCATCATTCCTGATTCATAATTCCTGATTCCTGATTCCTGATTCCTCATTCCTGATTCACCATTACTGATTTCTGATTCATCATTCCTCTTTCCTGATTCATCATTCATCATTCCTGATTCCTGATTCATCATTCCTGATTCATCATTCCTGATTCATCATTCATCATTCCTGATTCATCATTCCTGATTCCTGATTCATCATTCCTCTTTCCTGATTGATCATTCCTGATTCCTGATTGATCATTCCTGATTCCTGATTGATCATTCCTGATTCCTGATTAATCACTCCTGATTCCTGATTCCTGATTCCTGATTCATCATTGCTGATTCCTGATTCATCATTGCTGATTCCTGATTCATCATTCATCATTCCTGATTCCTGATTCATCATTCCTGATTCATCATTCATCATTCCTGATTCATCATTGCTGATTCCTGATTCATCATTCATCATTCCTGATTCCTGATTCATCATTACTGATTCCTGATTCATCATTCCTGATTCATCATTCCTGATTCATCATTCCTGATTCCTGTTTCATCATTCCTGATTCCGGATTCATCATTCCTGATTCATGATTCACCATTCCTGATTCCTGATTCGTCATTCCTCTTTCCTGATTCATCATTCCTGATTCCTGATACATCATTCATCATTCCTGATTCATCATTCCTGATTCCTGATTCATCATTCCTGATTCCTGATTCATCATTCATCATTCCTGATTCATCATTCCTCATTCCTGATTCATCATTCCTCATTCCTGATTCATCATTCCTCATTCCTGATTGATCATTCCTCATTCTTGATTCATCATTCCTGATTCTTGATTCATCATTCCTGATTCCTGATTAATCACTCCTGATTCCTGATTCCTGATTCATCATTCCTGATTCCTCATGCCTGATTCATCATTCATCATTCCTGATTCATCATTCCTGATTTCTGATTCATCATTGCTGATTGCTGATTCATCATTCATCATTCCTGATTCCTGATTCATCATTCCTGATTCATCATTCATCATTCCTGATTCATCATTCATCATTCCTGATTCATCATTGCTGATTCCTGATTCATCATTCATCATGCCTGATTCCTGATTCATCATTCCTGATTCATCATTCATCATTCCTGATTCATCATTCCTGATTTCTGATTCATCATTGCTGATTCCTGATTCATCATTCATCATTCCTGATTCCTGATTCATCATTCCTGATTCATCATTCCTTATTCCTGATTCATCATTCATCATTCCTCATTCCTGATTCATCATTCCTGATTCCTGATTCATCATTCATCATTGCTGATTCATCATTCCTGATTCATCATTCCTTATTCCTGATTCATCATTCATCATTCCTGATTCATCATTCCTGATTCCTGATTCATCATTCCTGATTCCTGATTCCTGATTCATCATTCCTGATTCCTGATTCCTGATTCATCATTCATCATTCCTGATTCATCATTCCTGATTCCTGATTCATCATTCATCATTCCTGATTCATCATTCCTGATTCATCATTCCTGATTCCTGATTCCTGATTCCTGATTCCTGATTCACCATTCCTGATTCATCATTCCTGATTCCTGATTCCTGATTCATCATTCATCATTCCTGATTCCTCATTCATCATTCCTGATTCATCATTCATCATTCCTGATTCATCATTGCTGAATCATCATTCCTGATTCCTGATTCATCATTCCTGATTCCTGATTCATCATTCCTGATTCATCATTCCTAATTCATCATTCCTGATTACTGACTCATCATTCATCATTCCTGATTCATCATTCCTTATTCCTGATTCATCATTCCTGATTCTTGATTCCTGATTCATCATTCCTGATTCCTGATTCCTGATTCATCATTCCTGATTCATCATTCCTGATTCATCATTCATCATTCCTGATTCATCATTCCTGATTCATGATTCACCATTCCGGATTCCTGATTCGTCATTCCTCTTTCCTGATTCATCATTCCTGATTCCTGATACATCATTCATCATTCCTGATTCATCATTCCTGATTCCTAATTCATCATTCCTGATTCCTGATTCATCATTCATCATTCCTGATTCATAATTCCTCATTCCTGATTCATCATTCCTCATTCCTGATTGATCATTCCTCATTCCTGATTGATCATTCCTCATTCCTGATTCATCATTCCTGATTCTTGATTCATCATTCCTGATTCCTGATTAATCACTCCTGATTCCTGATTCCTGATTCATCATTCCTGATTCCTCATTCCTGATTCATCATTCATCATTCCTGATTCATCATTCCTGATTTCTGATTCATCATTGCTGATTCCTGATTCATCATTCATCATTCCTGATTCATGATTCATCATTCCTGATTCATCATTCATCATTGCTGATTCATCATTCATCATTCCTGATTCATCATTCCTGATTCATCATTCCTTATTCCTGATTCATCATTCATCATTCCTCATTCCTGATTCATCATTCCTGATTCCTGATTCATCATTCATCATTCCTGATTCATCATTCCTGATTCATCATTCCTTATTCCTGATTCATCATTCATCATTCCTGATTCATCATTCCTGATTCCTGATTCATCATTCCTGATTCCTGATTCCTGATTCATCATTCCTGATTCATCATTCCTGATTCATCATTCATCATTCCTGATTCATCATTCATCATTCCTGATTCGTCATTCATCATTCCTGATTCATCATTCCTGATTGATCATTCCTGATTCCTGATTGATCATTCCTGATTCCTGATTAATCACTCCTGATTCCTGATTCCTGATTCATCATTGCTGATTCCTGATTCATCATTCCTGATTCATCATTCCTGATTCATCATTCATCATTCCTGATTCATCATTCCTGATTCCTGATTCATCATTCCTCTCTCCTGATTGATCATTCCTGATTCCTGATTGATCATTCCTGATTCCTGATTGATCATTCCTGATTCCTGATTAATCACTCCTGATTCCTGATTCCTGATTCCTGATTCATCATTGCTGATTCCTGATTCATCATTGCTGATTCCTGATTCATCATTCATCATTCCTGATTCCTGACTCATCATTCCTGATTCATCATTCATCATTCCTGATTCATCATTGCTGATTCCTGATTCATCATTCATCATTCCTGATTCCTGATTCATCATTACTGATTCCTGATTCATCATTCCTGATTCATCATTCCTGATTCATCATTCCTGATTCCTGTTTCATCATTCCTGATTCCGGATTCATCATTCCTGATTCATGATTCACCATTCCTGATTCCTGATTCGTCATTCCTCTTTCCTGATTCATCATTCCTGATTCCTGATACATCATTCATCATTCCTGATTCATCATTCCTGATTCCTGATTCATCATTCCTGATTCCTGATTCATCATTCATCATTCCTGATTCATCATTCCTCATTCCTGATTCATCATTCCTCATTCCTGATTCATAATTCCTCATTCCTGATTGATCATTCCTCATTCTTGATTCATCATTCCTGATTCTTGATTCATCATTCCTGATTCCTGATTAATCACTCCTGATTCCTAATTCCTGATTCATCATTCCTGATTCCTCATGCCTGATTCATCATTCATCATTCCTGATTCATCATTCCTGATTTCTGATTCATCATTGCTGATTGCTGATTCATCATTCATCATTCCTGATTCCTGATTCATCATTCCTGATTCATCATTCATCATTCCTGATTCATCATTCATCATTCCTGATTCATCATTGCTGATTCCTGATTCATCATTCATCATTCCTGATTCCTGATTCATCATTCCTGATTCATCATTCATCATTCCTGATTTATCATTCCTGATTTCTGATTCATCATTGCTGATTCCTGATTCATCATTCATCATTCCTGATTCCTGATTCATCATTCCTGATTCATCATTCCTTATTCCTGATTCATCATTCATCATTCCTCATTCCTGATTCATCATTCCTGATTCCTGATTCATCATTGCTGAATCATCATTCCTGATTCCTGATTCATCATTCCTGATTCCTGATTCATCATTCCTGATTCATCATTCCTAATTCATCATTCCTGATTACTGACTCATCATTCATCATTCCTGATTCATCATTCCTTATTCCTGATTCATCATTCCTGATTCTTGATTCCTGATTCATCATTCCTGATTCATCATTCCTGATTCATCATTCCTGATTCATCATTCATCATACCTGATTCATCATTCCTTATTCCTGATTCATCATTCCTGATTCCTGATTCATCATTCATCATTCCTGATTCATCATTCATCATTCATCATTCATCATTCCTGATTCGTCATTCATCTATGAATTTGCTGGAATCTATGAATTTGCTGGAATCTATGAATTTGCTGACAAGATGGAATCTCTCCTGATTCATCATTCCTGATTCCTGATTCATCATTCCTGATTCATCATTCATCATTCCTGATTCATCATTGCTGATTCCTGATTCATCATTCATCATTCCTGATTCCTGATTCATCATTCCTGATTCATCATTCCTGATTCATCATTCATCATTCCTGATTCATCATTCCTGATTCATCATTCCTTATTCCTGATTCATCATTCATCATTCCTGATTCATCATTCATCATTCCTGATTCATCATTCCTGATTCCTGATTCATCATTCCTGATTCCTGATTCCTGATTCATCATTCCTGATTCATCATTCCTGATTCATCATTCATCATTCCTGATTCATCATTCATCATTCCTGATTCGTCATTCATCATTCCTGATTCATCATTCCTGATTGATCATTCCTGATTCCTGATTGATCATTCCTGATTCCTGATTAATCACTCCTGATTCCTGATTCCTGATTCCTGATTCCTGATTCATCATTGCTGATTCCTGATTCATCATTCCTGATTCATCATTCCTGATTCATCATTCATCATTCCTGATTCATCATTCCTGATTCCTGATTCATCATTCCTCTCTCCTGATTGATCATTCCTGATTCCTGATTGATCATTCCTGATTCCTGATTGATCATTCCTGATTCCTGATTAATCACTCCTGATTCCTGATTCCTGATTCCTGATTCATCATTGCTGATTCCTGATTCATCATTGCTGATTCCTGATTCATCATTCATCATTCCTGATTCCTGACTCATCATTCCTGATTCATCATTCATCATTCCTGATTCATCATTGCTGATTCCTGATTCATCATTCATCATTCCTGATTCCTGATTCATCATTACTGATTCCTGATTCATCATTCCTGATTCATCATTCCTGATTCATCATTCCTGATTCCTGTTTCATCATTCCTGATTCCGGATTCATCATTCCTGATTCATGATTCACCATTCCTGATTCCTGATTCGTCATTCCTCTTTCCTGATTCATCATTCCTGATTCCTGATACATCATTCATCATTCCTGATTCATCATTCCTGATTCCTGATTCATCATTCCTGATTCCTGATTCATCATTCCTGATTCATCATTCCTCATTCCTGATTCATCATTCCTCATTCCTGATTCATAATTCCTCATTCCTGATTGATCATTCCTCATTCTTGATTCATCATTCCTGATTCTTGATTCATCATTCCTGATTCCTGATTAATCACTCCTGATTCCTGATTCCTGATTCATCATTCCTGATTCCTCATGCCTGATTCATCATTCATCATTCCTGATTCATCATTCCTGATTTCTGATTCATCATTGCTGATTGCTGATTCATCATTCATCATTCCTGATTCCTGATTCATCATTCCTGATTCATCATTCATCATTCCTGATTCATCATTCATCATTCCTGATTCATCATTGCTGATTCCTGATTCATCATTCATCATTCCTGATTCCTGATTCATCATTCCTGATTCATCATTCATCATTCCTGATTTATCATTCCTGATTTCTGATTCATCATTGCTGATTCCTGATTCATCATTCATCATTCCTGATTCCTGATTCATCATTCCTGATTCATCATTCCTTATTCCTGATTCATCATTCATCATTCCTCATTCCTGATTCATCATTCCTGATTCCTGATTCATCATTGCTGAATCATCATTCCTGATTCCTGATTCATCATTCCTGATTCCTGATTCATCATTCCTGATTCATCATTCCTAATTCATCATTCCTGATTACTGACTCATCATTCATCATTCCTGATTCATCATTCCTTATTCCTGATTCATCATTCCTGATTCTTGATTCCTGATTCATCATTCCTGATTCATCATTCCTGATTCATCATTCCTGATTCATCATTCATCATACCTGATTCATCATTCCTTATTCCTGATTCATCATTCCTGATTCCTGATTCATCATTCATCATTCATCATTCATCATTCATCATTCCTGATTCGTCATTCATCTATGAATTTGCTGGAATCTATGAATTTGCTGGAATCTATGAATTTGCTGACAAGATGGAATCTCTCCTGATTCATCATTCCTGATTCCTGATTCATCATTCCTGATTCATCATTCATCATTCCTGATTCATCATTGCTGATTCCTGATTCATCATTCATCATTCCTGATTCCTGATTCATCATTCCTGATTCATCATTCCTGATTCATCATTCATCATTCCTGATTCATCATTCCTGATTCATCATTCCTTATTCCTGATTCATCATTCATCATTCCTGATTCATCATTCCTGATTCCTGATTCATCATTCCTGATTCCTGATTCGTCATTCATCATTCCTGATTCATCATTCCTGATTCCTGATTCCTGATTCATCATTCCTGATTCCTGATTCCTGATTCATCATTCCTGATTCATCATTCCTGATTCATCATTCATCATTCCTGATTCCTGATTCATCATTCCTGATTCATCATTCCTGATTCATCATTCCTGATTCATTATTCATCATTCGTGATTCATCATTCATCATTCCTGATTCATCATTCCTTATTCCTGATTCATCATTCCTGATTCTTGATTCCTGATTCATCATTCCTGATTCATCATTCCTGATTCATCATTCCTGATTCATCATTCATCATACCTGATTCATCATTCCTTATTCCTGATTCATCATTCCTGATTCCTGATTCATCATTCATCATTCCTGATTCATCATTCATCATTCATCATTCCTGATTCGTCATTCATCTATGAATTTTCTGGAATCTATGAATTTGCTGGCAAGATGGAATCTCTCCTGATTCATCATTCCTGATTCCTGATTCATCATTCCTGATTCATCATTCATCATTCCTGATTCCTGATTCCTGATTCATCATTCCTGATTCATCATTCCTGATTCATCATTCGTCATTCCTGATTCATCATTCCTGATTCCTGATTCATCATTCCTGATTCATCATTCCTGATTCATCATTCGTCATTCCTGATTCATCATTCCTGATTCCTGATTCATCATTCATGATTCCTGATTCCTGATTCCTGATTCATCATTCCTGATTCCTCATTCCTGATTCATCATTCATCATTCCTGATTCATCATTCCTGATTTCTGATTCATCATTGCTGATTCCTGATTCATCATTCATCATTCCTGATTCATGATTCATCATTCCTGATTCATCATTCATCATTGCTGATTCATCATTCATCATTCCTGATTCATCATTCCTGATTCATCATTCCTTATTCCTGATTCATCATTCATCATTCCTCATTCCTGATTCATCATTCCTGATTCCTGATTCATCATTCATCATTCCTGATTCATCATTCCTGATTCATCATTCCTTATTCCTGATTCATCATTCATCATTCCTGATTCATCATTCCTGATTCCTGATTCATCATTCCTGATTCCTGATTCCTGATTCATCATTCCTGATTCATCATTCCTGATTCATCATTCATCATTCCTGATTCATCATTCATCATTCCTGATTCGTCATTCCTCATTCCTGATTCATCATTCCTGATTCCTGATTCCTGATTCCTCATTCCTGATTCACCATTACTGATTTCTGATTCATCATTCCTGATTCATCATTCATCATTCCTGATTCCTGATTCATCATTCCTGATTCATCATTCCTGATTCATCATTCATCATTCCTGATTCATCATTCCTGATTCCTGATTCATCATTCCTCTTTCCTGATTGATCATTCCTGATTCCTGATTGATCATTCCTGATTCCTGATTGATCATTCCTGATTCCTGATTAATCACTCCTGATTCCTGATTCCTGATTCCTGATTCATCATTGCTGATTCCTGATTCATCATTGCTGATTCCTGATTCATCATTCATCATTCCTGATTCCTGATTCATCATTCCTGATTCATCATTCATCATTCCTGATTCATCATTGCTGATTCCTGATTCATCATTCATCATTCCTGATTCCTGATTCATCATTACTGATTCCTGATTCATCATTCCTGATTCATCATTCCTGATTCATCATTCCTGATTCATCATTCCTGATTCCTGTTTCATCATTCCTGATTCCGGATTCATCATTCCTGATTCATGATTCACCATTCCTGATTCCTGATTCGTCATTCCTCTTTCCTGATTCATCATTCCTGATTCCTGATACATCATTCATCATTCCTGATTCATCATTCCTCATTCCTGATTCATCATTCCTCATTCCTGATTCATCATTCCTCATTCCTGATTGATCATTCCTCATTCTTGATTCATCATTCCTGATTCTTGATTCATCATTCCTGATTCCTGATTAATCACTCCTGATTCCTGATTCCTGATTCATCATTCCTGATTCCTCATGCCTGATTCATCATTCATCATTCCTGATTCATCATTCCTGATTTCTGATTCATCATTGCTGATTGCTGATTCATCATTCATCATTCCTGATTCCTGATTCATCATTCCTGATTCATCATTCATCATTCCTGATTCATCATTCATCATTCCTGATTCATCATTGCTGATTCCTGATTCATCATTCATCATGCCTGATTCCTGATTCATCATTCCTGATTCATCATTCCTAATTCATCATTCCTGATTACTGACTCATCATTCATCATTCCTGATTCATCATTCCTTATTCCTGATTCATCATTCCTGATTCTTGATTCCTGATTCATCATTCCTGATTCATCATTCCTGATTCATCATTCCTGATTCATCATTCATCATACCTGATTCATCATTCCTTATTCCTGATTCATCATTCCTGATTCCTGATTCATCATTCATCATTCCTGATTCATCATTCATCATTCATCATTCATCATTCCTGATTCGTCATTCATCTATGAATTTGCTGGAATCTATGAATTTGCTGGAATCTATGAATTTGCTGACAAGATGGAATCTCTCCTGATTCATCATTCCTGATTCCTGATTCATCATTCCTGATTCATCATTCATCATTCCTGATTCATCATTGCTGATTCCTGATTCATCATTCATCATTCCTGATTCCTGATTCATCATTCCTGATTCATCATTCCTGATTCATCATTCATCATTCCTGATTCATCATTCCTGATTCATCATTCCTTATTCCTGATTCATCATTCATCATTCCTGATTCATCATTCCTGATTCCTGATTCATCATTCCTGATTCCTGATTCGTCATTCATCATTCCTGATTCATCATTCCTGATTCCTGATTCCTGATTCATCATTCCTGATTCCTGATTCCTGATTCATCATTCCTGATTCATCATTCCTGATTCATCATTCATCATTCCTGATTCCTGATTCATCATTCCTGATTCATCATTCCTGATTCATCATTCCTGATTCATTATTCATCATTCGTGATTCATCATTCATCATTCCTGATTCATCATTCCTTATTCCTGATTCATCATTCCTGATTCTTGATTCCTGATTCATCATTCCTGATTCATCATTCCTGATTCATCATTCCTGATTCATCATTCATCATACCTGATTCATCATTCCTTATTCCTGATTCATCATTCCTGATTCCTGATTCATCATTCATCATTCCTGATTCATCATTCATCATTCATCATTCCTGATTCGTCATTCATCTATGAATTTTCTGGAATCTATGAATTTGCTGGCAAGATGGAATCTCTCCTGATTCATCATTCCTGATTCCTGATTCATCATTCCTGATTCATCATTCATCATTCCTGATTCCTGATTCCTGATTCATCATTCCTGATTCATCATTCCTGATTCATCATTCGTCATTCCTGATTCATCATTCCTGATTCCTGATTCATCATTCCTGATTCATCATTCCTGATTCATCATTCGTCATTCCTGATTCATCATTCCTGATTCCTGATTCATCATTCATGATTCCTGATTCCTGATTCCTGATTCATCATTCCTGATTCCTCATTCCTGATTCATCATTCATCATTCCTGATTCATCATTCCTGATTTCTGATTCATCATTGCTGATTCCTGATTCATCATTCATCATTCCTGATTCATGATTCATCATTCCTGATTCATCATTCATCATTGCTGATTCATCATTCATCATTCCTGATTCATCATTCCTGATTCATCATTCCTTATTCCTGATTCATCATTCATCATTCCTCATTCCTGATTCATCATTCCTGATTCCTGATTCATCATTCATCATTCCTGATTCATCATTCCTGATTCATCATTCCTTATTCCTGATTCATCATTCATCATTCCTGATTCATCATTCCTGATTCCTGATTCATCATTCCTGATTCCTGATTCCTGATTCATCATTCCTGATTCATCATTCCTGATTCATCATTCATCATTCCTGATTCATCATTCATCATTCCTGATTCGTCATTCATCATTCCTGATTCATCATTCCTGATTCCTGATTCCTGATTCCTCATTCCTGATTCACCATTACTGATTTCTGATTCATCATTCCTGATTCATCATTCATCATTCCTGATTCCTGATTCATCATTCCTGATTCATCATTCCTGATTCATCATTCATCATTCCTGATTCATCATTCCTGATTCCTGATTCATCATTCCTCTTTCCTGATTGATCATTCCTGATTCCTGATTGATCATTCCTGATTCCTGATTGATCATTCCTGATTCCTGATTAATCACTCCTGATTCCTGATTCCTGATTCCTGATTCATCATTGCTGATTCCTGATTCATCATTGCTGATTCGTGATTCATCATTCATCATTCCTGATTCCTGATTCATCATTCCTGATTCATCATTCATCATTCCTGATTCATCATTGCTGATTCCTGATTCATCATTCATCATTCCTGATTCCTGATTCATCATTACTGATTCCTGATTCATCATTCCTGATTCATCATTCCTGATTCATCATTCCTGATTCATCATTCCTGATTCCTGTTTCATCATTCCTGATTCCGGATTCATCATTCCTGATTCATGATTCACCATTCCTGATTCCTGATTCGTCATTCCTCTTTCCTGATTCATCATTCCTGATTCCTGATACATCATTCATCATTCCTGATTCATCATTCCTCATTCCTGATTCATCATTCCTCATTCCTGATTCATCATTCCTCATTCCTGATTGATCATTCCTCATTCTTGATTCATCATTCCTGATTCTTGATTCATCATTCCTGATTCCTGATTAATCACTCCTGATTCCTGATTCCTGATTCATCATTCCTGATTCCTCATGCCTGATTCATCATTCATCATTCCTGATTCATCATTCCTGATTTCTGATTCATCATTGCTGATTGCTGATTCATCATTCATCATTCCTGATTCCTGATTCATCATTCCTGATTCATCATTCATCATTCCTGATTCATCATTCATCATTCCTGATTCATCATTGCTGATTCCTGATTCATCATTCATCATGCCTGATTCCTGATTCATCATTCCTGATTCATCATTCCTAATTCATCATTCCTGATTACTGACTCATCATTCATCATTCCTGATTCATCATTCCTTATTCCTGATTCATCATTCCTGATTCTTGATTCCTGATTCATCATTCCTGATTCATCATTCCTGATTCATCATTCCTGATTCATCATTCATCATACCTGATTCATCATTCCTTATTCCTGATTCATCATTCCTGATTCCTGATTCATCATTCATCATTCCTGATTCATCATTCATCATTCATCATTCATCATTCCTGATTCGTCATTCATCTATGAATTTGCTGGAATCTATGAATTTGCTGGAATCTATGAATTTGCTGACAAGATGGAATCTCTCCTGATTCATCATTCCTGATTCCTGATTCATCATTCCTGATTCATCATTCATCATTCCTGATTCATCATTGCTGATTCCTGATTCATCATTCATCATTCCTGATTCCTGATTCATCATTCCTGATTCATCATTCCTGATTCATCATTCATCATTCCTGATTCATCATTCCTGATTCATCATTCCTTATTCCTGATTCATCATTCATCATTCCTGATTCATCATTCCTGATTCCTGATTCATCATTCCTGATTCCTGATTCGTCATTCATCATTCCTGATTCATCATTCCTGATTCCTGATTCCTGATTCATCATTCCTGATTCCTGATTCCTGATTCATCATTCCTGATTCATCATTCCTGATTCATCATTCATCATTCCTGATTCCTGATTCATCATTCCTGATTCATCATTCCTGATTCATCATTCCTGATTCATTATTCATCATTCGTGATTCATCATTCATCATTCCTGATTCATCATTCCTTATTCCTGATTCATCATTCCTGATTCTTGATTCCTGATTCATCATTCCTGATTCATCATTCCTGATTCATCATTCCTGATTCATCATTCATCATACCTGATTCATCATTCCTTATTCCTGATTCATCATTCCTGATTCCTGATTCATCATTCATCATTCCTGATTCATCATTCATCATTCATCATTCCTGATTCGTCATTCATCTATGAATTTTCTGGAATCTATGAATTTGCTGGCAAGATGGAATCTCTCCTGATTCATCATTCCTGATTCCTGATTCATCATTCCTGATTCATCATTCATCATTCCTGATTCCTGATTCCTGATTCATCATTCCTGATTCATCATTCCTGATTCATCATTCGTCATTCCTGATTCATCATTCCTGATTCCTGATTCATCATTCCTGATTCATCATTCCTGATTCATCATTCGTCATTCCTGATTCATCATTCCTGATTCCTGATTCATCATTCATGATTCCTGATTCCTGATTCCTGATTCATCATTCCTGATTCCTCATTCCTGATTCATCATTCATCATTCCTGATTCATCATTCCTGATTTCTGATTCATCATTGCTGATTCCTGATTCATCATTCATCATTCCTGATTCATGATTCATCATTCCTGATTCATCATTCATCATTGCTGATTCATCATTCATCATTCCTGATTCATCATTCCTGATTCATCATTCCTTATTCCTGATTCATCATTCATCATTCCTCATTCCTGATTCATCATTCCTGATTCCTGATTCATCATTCATCATTCCTGATTCATCATTCCTGATTCATCATTCCTTATTCCTGATTCATCATTCATCATTCCTGATTCATCATTCCTGATTCCTGATTCATCATTCCTGATTCCTGATTCCTGATTCATCATTCCTGATTCATCATTCCTGATTCATCATTCATCATTCCTGATTCATCATTCATCATTCCTGATTCGTCATTCATCATTCCTGATTCATCATTCCTGATTCCTGATTCCTGATTCCTCATTCCTGATTCACCATTACTGATTTCTGATTCATCATTCCTGATTCATCATTCATCATTCCTGATTCCTGATTCATCATTCCTGATTCATCATTCCTGATTCATCATTCATCATTCCTGATTCATCATTCCTGATTCCTGATTCATCATTCCTCTTTCCTGATTGATCATTCCTGATTCCTGATTGATCATTCCTGATTCCTGATTGATCATTCCTGATTCCTGATTAATCACTCCTGATTCCTGATTCCTGATTCCTGATTCATCATTGCTGATTCCTGATTCATCATTGCTGATTCCTGATTCATCATTCATCATTCCTGATTCCTGATTCATCATTCCTGATTCATCATTCATCATTCCTGATTCATCATTGCTGATTCCTGATTCATCATTCATCATTCCTGATTCCTGATTCATCATTACTGATTCCTGATTCATCATTCCTGATTCATCATTCCTGATTCATCATTCCTGATTCATCATTCCTGATTCCTGTTTCATCATTCCTGATTCCGGATTCATCATTCCTGATTCATGATTCACCATTCCTGATTCCTGATTCGTCATTCCTCTTTCCTGATTCATCATTCCTGATTCCTGATACATCATTCATCATTCCTGATTCATCATTCCTGATTCCTGATTCATCATTCCTGATTCCTGATTCATCATTCATCATTCCTGATTCATCATTCCTCATTCCTGATTCATCATTCCTCATTCCTGATTCATCATTCCTCATTCCTGATTGATCATTCCTCATTCTTGATTCATCATTCCTGATTCTTGATTCATCATTCCTGATTCCTGATTAATCACTCCTGATTCCTGATTCCTGATTCATCATTCCTGATTCCTCATGCCTGATTCATCATTCATCATTCCTGATTCATCATTCCTGATTTCTGATTCATCATTGCTGATTGCTGATTCATCATTCATCATTCCTGATTCCTGATTCATCATTCCTGATTCATCATTCATCATTCCTGATTCATCATTCATCATTCCTGATTCATCATTGCTGATTCCTGATTCGTCATTCATCATGCCTGATTCCTGATTCATCATTCCTGATTCATCATTCATCATTCCTGATTCATCATTCCTGATTTCTGATTCATCATTGCTGATTCCTGATTCATCATTCATCATTCCTGATTCCTGATTCATCATTCCTGATTCATCATTCCTTATTCCTGATTCATCATTCATCATTCCTCATTCCTGATTCATCATTCCTGATTCCTGATTCATCATTCATCATTGCTGATTCATCATTCCTGATTCATCATTCCTTATTCCTGATTCATCATTCATCATTCCTGATTCATCATTCCTGATTCCTGATTCATCATTCCTGATTCCTGATTCCTGATTCATCATTCCTGATTCCTGATTCCTGATTCATCATTCATCATTCCTGATTCATCATTCCTGATTCCTGATTCATCATTCATCATTCCTGATTCATCATTCCTGATTCATCATTCCTGATTCCTGATTCCTGATTCCTGATTCCTGATTCACCATTCCTGATTCATCATTCCTGATTCCTGATTCCTGATTCATCATTCATCATTCCTGATTCCTCATTCATCATTCCTGATTCATCATTCATCATTCCTGATTCATCATTGCTGAATCATCATTCCTGATTCCTGATTCATCATTCCTGATTCCTGATTCATCATTCCTGATTCATCATTCCTAATTCATCATTCCTGATTACTGACTCATCATTCATCATTCCTGATTCATCATTCCTTATTCCTGATTCATCATTCCTGATTCTTGATTCCTGATTCATCATTCCTGATTCCTGATTCCTGATTCATCATTCCTGATTCATCATTCCTGATTCATCATTCATCATTCCTGATTCATCATTCCTGATTCATGATTCACCATTCCGGATTCCTGATTCGTCATTCCTCTTTCCTGATTCATCATTCCTGATTCCTGATACATCATTCATCATTCCTGATTCATCATTCCTGATTCCTAATTCATCATTCCTGATTCCTGATTCATCATTCATCATTCCTGATTCGTAATTCCTCATTCCTGATTCATCATTCCTCATTCCTGATTGATCATTCCTCATTCCTGATTGATCATTCCTCATTCCTGATTCATCATTCCTGATTCTTGATTCATCATTCCTGATTCCTGATTAATCACTCCTGATTCCTGATTCCTGATTCATCATTCCTGATTCCTCATTCCTGATTCATCATTCATCATTCCTGATTCATCATTCCTGATTTCTGATTCATCATTGCTGATTCCTGATTCATCATTCATCATTCCTGATTCATGATTCATCATTCCTGATTCATCATTCATCATTGCTGATTCATCATTCATCATTCCTGATTCATCATTCCTGATTCATCATTCCTTATTCCTGATTCATCATTCATCATTCCTCATTCCTGATTCCTGATTCCTGATTCATCATTCATCATTCCTGATTCATCATTCCTGATTCATCATTCCTTATTCCTGATTCATCATTCATCATTCCTGATTCATCATTCCTGATTCCTGATTCATCATTCCTGATTCCTGATTCCTGATTCATCATTCCTGATTCATCATTCCTGATTCATCATTCATCATTCCTGATTCATCATTCATCATTCCTGATTCGTCATTCATCATTCCTGATTCATCATTCCTGATTGATCATTCCTGATTCCTGATTGATCATTCCTGATTCCTGATTAATCACTCCTGATTCCTGATTCCTGATTCCTGATTCATCATTGCTGATTCCTGATTCATCATTCCTGATTCATCATTCCTGATTCATCATTCATCATTCCTGATTCATCATTCCTGATTCCTGATTCATCATTCCTCTCTCCTGATTGATCATTCCTGATTCCTGATTGATCATTCCTGATTCCTGATTGATCATTCCTGATTCCTGATTAATCACTCCTGATTCCTGATTCCTGATTCCTGATTCATCATTGCTGATTCCTGATTCATCATTGCTGATTCCTGATTCATCATTCATCATTCCTGATTCCTGATTCATCATTCCTGATTCATCATTCATCATTCCTGATTCATCATTGCTGATTCCTGATTCATCATTCATCATTCCTGATTCCTGATTCATCATTACTGATTCCTGATTCATCATTCCTGATTCATCATTCCTGATTCATCATTCCTGATTCCTGTTTCATCATTCCTGATTCCGGATACATCATTCCTGATTCATGATTCACCATTCCTGATTCCTGATTCGTCATTCCTCTTTCCTGATTCATCATTCCTGATTCCTGATACATCATTCATCATTCCTGATTCATCATTCCTGATTCCTGATTCATCATTCCTGATTCCTGATTCATCATTCATCATTCCTGATTCATCATTCCTCATTCCTGATTCATCATTCCTCATTCCTGATTCATCATTCCTCATTCCTGATTGATCATTCCTCATTCTTGATTCATCATTCCTGATTCTTGATTCATCATTCCTGATTCCTGATTAATCACTCCTGATTCCTGATTCCTGATTCATCATTCCTGATTCCTCATGCCTGATTCATCATTCATCATTCCTGATTCATCATTCCTGATTTCTGATTCATCATTGCTGATTGCTGATTCATCATTCATCATTCCTGATTCCTGATTCATCATTCCTGATTCATCATTCATCATTCCTGATTCATCATTCATCATTCCTGATTCATCATTGCTGATTCCTGATTCATCATTCATCATTCCTGATTCCTGATTCATCATTCCTGATTCATCATTCATCATTCCTGATTCATCATTCCTGATTTCTGATTCATCATTGCTGATTCCTGATTCATCATTCATCATTCCTGATTCCTGATTCATCATTCCTGATTCATCATTCCTTATTCCTGATTCATCATTCATCATTCCTCATTCCTGATTCATGATTCATCATTCCTGATTCATCATTCATCATTGCTGATTCATCATTCATCATTCCTGATTCATCATTCCTGATTCATCATTCCTTATTCCTGATTCATCATTCATCATTCCTCATTCCTGATTCATCATTCCTGATTCCTGATTCATCATTCATCATTCCTGATTCATCATTCCTGATTCATCTTTCCTTATTCCTGATTCATCATTCATCATTCCTGATTCATCATTCCTGATTCCTGATTCATCATTCCTGATTCCTGATTCCTGATTCATCATTCCTGATTCATCATTCCTGATTCATCATTCATCATTCCTGATTCATCATTCATCATTCCTGATTCGTCATTCATCATTCCTGATTCATCATTCCTGATTGATCATTCCTGATTCCTGATTGATCATTCCTGATTCCTGATTAATCACTCCTGATTCCTGATTCCTGATTCCTGATTCATCATTGCTGATTCCTGATTCATCATTCCTGATTCATCATTCCTGATTCATCATTCATCATTCCTGATTCATCATTCCTGATTCCTGATTCATCATTCCTCTCTCCTGATTGATCATTCCTGATTCCTGATTGATCATTCCTGATTCCTGATTGATCATTCCTGATTCCTGATTAATCACTCCTGATTCCTGATTCCTGATTCCTGATTCATCATTGCTGATTCCTGATTCATCATTGCTGATTCCTGATTCATCATTCATCATTCCTGATTCCTGATTCATCATTCCTGATTCATCATTCATCATTCCTGATTCATCATTGCTGATTCCTGATTCATCATTCATCATTCCTGATTCCTGATTCATCATTACTGATTCCTGATTCATCATTCCTGATTCATCATTCCTGATTCATCATTCCTGATTCCTGTTTCATCATTCCTGATTCCGGATACATCATTCCTGATTCATGATTCACCATTCCTGATTCCTGATTCGTCATTCCTCTTTCCTGATTCATCATTCCTGATTCATCATTCCTGATTCCTGATTCATCATTCCTGATTCCTGATTCATCATTCATCATTCCTGATTCATCATTCCTCATTCCTGATTCATCATTCCTCATTCCTGATTCATCATTCCTCATTCCTGATTGATCATTCCTCATTCTTGATTCATCATTCCTGATTCTTGATTCATCATTCCTGATTCCTGATTAATCACTCCTGATTCCTGATTCCTGATTCATCATTCCTGATTCCTCATGCCTGATTCATCATTCATCATTCCTGATTCATCATTCCTGATTTCTGATTCATCATTGCTGATTGCTGATTCATCATTCATCATTGCTGATTCCTGATTCATCATTCCTGATTCATCATTCATCATTCCTGATTCATCATTCATCATTCCTGATTCATCATTGCTGATTCCTGATTCATCATTCATCATTCCTGATTCCTGATTCATCATTCCTGATTCATCATTCCTCATTCCTGATTGATCATTCCTCATTCCTGATTGATCATTCCTCATTCCTGATTCATCATTCCTGATTCTTGATTCATCATTCCTGATTCCTGATTCCTGATTCATCATTCCTGATTCCTCATTCCTGATTCATCATTCATCATTCCTGATTCATCATTCATCATTCCTGATTCATCATTGCTGATTCCTGATTCATCATTCATCATTCCTGATTCCTGATTCATCATTCCTGATTCATCATTCCTCATTCCTGATTGATCATTCCTCATTCCTGATTCATCATTCCTGATTCTTGATTCATCATTCCTGATTCCTGATTAATCACTCCTGATTCCTGATTCCTGATTCATCATTCCTGATTCCTCATTCCTGATTCATCATTCATCATTCCTGATTCATCATTCCTGATTTCTGATTCATCATTGCTGATTCCTGATTCATCATTCATCATTCCTGATTCATGATTCATCATTCCTGATTCATCATTCATCATTGCTGATTCATCATTCATCATTCCTGATTCATCATTCCTGATTCATCATTCCTTATTCCTGATTCATCATTCATCATTCCTCATTCCTGATTCATCATTCCTGATTCCAGATTCATCATTCATCATTCCTGATTCATCATTCCTGATTCATCATTCCTTATTCCTGATTCATCATTCATCATTCCTGATTCATCATTCCTGATTCCTGATTCATCATTCCTGATTCCTGATTCCTGATTCATCATTCCTGATTCATCATTCCTGATTCATCATTCATCATTCCTGGTTCATCATTCATCATTCCTGATTCGTCATTCATCATTCCTGATTCATCATTCCTGATTGATCATTCCTGATTCCTGATTGATCATTCCTGATTCCTGATTAATCACTCCTGATTCCTGATTCCTGATTCCTGATTCATCATTGCTGATTCCTGATTCATCATTCCTGATTCATCATTCCTGATTCATCATTCATCATTCCTGATTCATCATTCCTGATTCCTGATTCATCATTCCTCTCTCCTGATTGATCATTCCTGATTCCTGATTGATCATTCCTGATTCCTGATTGATCATTCCTGATTCCTGATTAATCACTCCTGATTCCTGATTCCTGATTCCTGATTCATCATTGCTGATTCCTGATTCATCATTGCTGATTCCTGATTCATCATTCATCATTCCTGATTCCTGATTCATCATTCCTGATTCATCATTCATCATTCCTGATTCATCATTGCTGATTCCTGATTCATCATTCATCATTCCTGATTCCTGATTCATCATTACTGATTCCTGATTCATCATTCCTGATTCATCATTCCTGATTCATCATTCCTGATTCCTGTTTCATCATTCCTGATTCCGGATACATCATTCCTGATTCATGATTCACCATTCCTGATTCCTGATTCGTCATTCCTCTTTCCTGATTCATCATTCCTGATTCCTGATACATCATTCATCATTCCTGATTCATCATTCCTGATTCCTGATTCATCATTCCTGATTCCTGATTCATCATTCATCATTCCTGATTCATCATTCCTCATTCCTGATTCATCATTCCTCATTCCTGATTCATCATTCCTCATTCCTGATTGATCATTCCTCATTCTTGATTCATCATTCCTGATTCTTGATTCATCATTCCTGATTCCTGATTAATCACTCCTGATTCCTGATTCCTGATTCATCATTCCTGATTCCTCATGCCTGATTCATCATTCATCATTCCTGATTCATCATTCCTGATTTCTGATTCATCATTGCTGATTGCTGATTCATCATTCATCATTCCTGATTCCTGATTCATCATTCCTGATTCATCATTCATCATTCCTGATTCATCATTCATCATTCCTGATTCATCATTGCTGATTCCTGATTCATCATTCATCATTCCTGATTCCTGATTCATCATTCCTGATTCATCATTCATCATTCCTGATTCATCATTCCTGATTTCTGATTCATCATTGCTGATTCCTGATTCATCATTCATCATTCCTGATTCCTGATTCATCATTCCTGATTCATCATTCCTTATTCCTGATTCATCATTCATCATTCCTCATTCCTGATTCATGATTCATCATTCCTGATTCATCATTCATCATTGCTGATTCATCATTCATCATTCCTGATTCATCATTCCTGATTCATCATTCCTTATTCCTGATTCATCATTCATCATTCCTCATTCCTGATTCATCATTCCTGATTCCTGATTCATCATTCATCATTCCTGATTCATCATTCCTGATTCATCATTCCTTATTCCTGATTCATCATTCATCATTCCTGATTCATCATTCCTGATTCCTGATTCATCATTCCTGATTCCTGATTCCTGATTCATCATTCCTGATTCATCATTCCTGATTCATCATTCATCATTCCTGATTCATCATTCATCATTCCTGATTCGTCATTCATCATTCCTGATTCATCATTCCTGATTGATCATTCCTGATTCCTGATTGATCATTCCTGATTCCTGATTAATCACTCCTGATTCCTGATTCCTGATTCCTGATTCATCATTGCTGATTCCTGATTCATCATTCCTGATTCATCATTCCTGATTCATCATTCATCATTCCTGATTCATCATTCCTGATTCCTGATTCATCATTCCTCTCTCCTGATTGATCATTCCTGATTCCTGATTGATCATTCCTGATTCCTGATTGATCATTCCTGATTCCTGATTAATCACTCCTGATTCCTGATTCCTGATTCCTGATTCATCATTGCTGATTCCTGATTCATCATTGCTGATTCCTGATTCATCATTCATCATTCCTGATTCCTGATTCATCATTCCTGATTCATCATTCATCATTCCTGATTCATCATTGCTGATTCCTGATTCATCATTCATCATTCCTGATTCCTGATTCATCATTACTGATTCCTGATTCATCATTCCTGATTCATCATTCCTGATTCATCATTCCTGATTCATCATTCCTGATTCCTGTTTCATCATTCCTGATTCCGGATTCATCATTCCTGATTCATGATTCACCATTCCTGATTCCTGATTCGTCATTCCTCTTTCCTGATTCATCATTCCTGATTCCTGATACATCATTCATCATTCCTGATTCATCATTCCTGATTCCTGATTCATCATTCCTGATTCCTGATTCATCATTCATCATTCCTGATTCATCATTCCTCATTCCTGATTCATCATTCCTCATTCCTGATTCATCATTCCTCATTCCTGATTGATCATTCCTCATTCTTGATTCATCATTCCTGATTCTTGATTCATCATTCCTGATTCCTGATTAATCACTCCTGATTCCTGATTCCTGATTCATCATTCCTGATTCCTCATGCCTGATTCATCATTCATCATTCCTGATTCATCATTCCTGATTTCTGATTCATCATTGCTGATTGCTGATTCATCATTCATCATTCCTGATTCCTGATTCATCATTCCTGATTCATCATTCATCATTCCTGATTCATCATTCATCATTCCTGATTCATCATTGCTGATTCCTGATTCGTCATTCATCATGCCTGATTCCTGATTCATCATTCCTGATTCATCATTCATCATTCCTGATTCATCATTCCTGATTTCTGATTCATCATTGCTGATTCCTGATTCATCATTCATCATTCCTGATTCCTGATTCATCATTCCTGATTCATCATTCCTTATTCCTGATTCATCATTCATCATTCCTCATTCCTGATTCATCATTCCTGATTCCTGATTCATCATTCATCATTGCTGATTCATCATTCCTGATTCATCATTCCTTATTCCTGATTCATCATTCATCATTCCTGATTCATCATTCCTGATTCCTGATTCATCATTCCTGATTCCTGATTCCTGATTCATCATTCCTGATTCCTGATTCCTGATTCATCATTCATCATTCCTGATTCATCATTCCTGATTCCTGATTCATCATTCATCATTCCTGATTCATCATTCCTGATTCATCATTCCTGATTCCTGATTCCTGATTCCTGATTCCTGATTCACCATTCCTGATTCATCATTCCTGATTCCTGATTCCTGATTCATCATTCATCATTCCTGATTCCTCATTCATCATTCCTGATTCATCATTCATCATTCCTGATTCATCATTGCTGAATCATCATTCCTGATTCCTGATTCATCATTCCTGATTCCTGATTCATCATTCCTGATTCATCATTCCTAATTCATCATTCCTGATTACTGACTCATCATTCATCATTCCTGATTCATCATTCCTTATTCCTGATTCATCATTCCTGATTCTTGATTCCTGATTCATCATTCCTGATTCCTGATTCCTGATTCATCATTCCTGATTCATCATTCCTGATTCATCATTCATCATTCCTGATTCATCATTCCTGATTCATGATTCACCATTCCGGATTCCTGATTCGTCATTCCTCTTTCCTGATTCATCATTCCTGATTCCTGATACATCATTCATCATTCCTGATTCATCATTCCTGATTCCTAATTCATCATTCCTGATTCCTGATTCATCATTCATCATTCCTGATTCGTAATTCCTCATTCCTGATTCATCATTCCTCATTCCTGATTGATCATTCCTCATTCCTGATTGATCATTCCTCATTCCTGATTCATCATTCCTGATTCTTGATTCATCATTCCTGATTCCTGATTAATCACTCCTGATTCCTGATTCCTGATTCATCATTCCTGATTCCTCATTCCTGATTCATCATTCATCATTCCTGATTCATCATTCCTGATTTCTGATTCATCATTGCTGATTCCTGATTCATCATTCATCATTCCTGATTCATGATTCATCATTCCTGATTCATCATTCATCATTGCTGATTCATCATTCATCATTCCTGATTCATCATTCCTGATTCATCATTCCTTATTCCTGATTCATCATTCATCATTCATCATTCCTCATTCCTGATTCCTGATTCCTGATTCATCATTCATCATTCCTGATTCATCATTCCTGATTCATCATTCCTTATTCCTGATTCATCATTCATCATTCCTGATTCATCATTCCTGATTCCTGATTCATCATTCCTGATTCCTGATTCCTGATTCATCATTCCTGATTCATCATTCCTGATTCATCATTCATCATTCCTGATTCATCATTCATCATTCCTGATTCGTCATTCATCATTCCTGATTCATCATTCCTGATTGATCATTCCTGATTCCTGATTGATCATTCCTGATTCCTGATTAATCACTCCTGATTCCTGATTCCTGATTCCTGATTCATCATTGCTGATTCCTGATTCATCATTCCTGATTCATCATTCCTGATTCATCATTCCTGATTCCTGATTCATCATTCCTCTCTCCTGATTGATCATTCCTGATTCCTGATTGATCATTCCTGATTCCTGATTGATCATTCCTGATTCCTGATTAATCACTCCTGATTCCTGATTCCTGATTCCTGATTCATCATTGCTGATTCCTGATTCATCATTGCTGATTCCTGATTCATCATTCATCATTCCTGATTCCTGATTCATCATTCCTGATTCATCATTCATCATTCCTGATTCATCATTGCTGATTCCTGATTCATCATTCATCATTCCTGATTCCTGATTCATCATTACTGATTCCTGATTCATCATTCCTGATTCATCATTCCTGATTCATCATTCCTGATTCCTGTTTCATCATTCCTGATTCCGGATACATCATTCCTGATTCATGATTCACCATTCCTGATTCCTGATTCGTCATTCCTCTTTCCTGATTCATCATTCCTGATTCCTGATACATCATTCATCATTCCTGATTCATCATTCCTGATTCCTGATTCATCATTCCTGATTCCTGATTCATCATTCATCATTCCTGATTCATCATTCATCATTCCTGATTCATCATTCCTGATTCATCATTCCTGATTCCTGATTCCTGATTCCTCATTCCTGATTCACCATTCCTGATTCATCATTCCTGATTCCTGATTCCTGATTCATCATTCATCATTCCTGATTCCTCATTCATCATTCCTGATTCATCATTCATCATTCCTGATTCATCATTGCTGATTCATCATTCCTGATTCATCATTCCTGATTCCTGTTTCATCATTCCTGATTCCGGATTCATCATTCCTGATTCATGATTCACCATTCCTGATTCCTGATTCGTCATTCCTCTTTCCTGATTCATCATTCCTGATTCCTGATACATCATTCATCATTCCTGATTCATCATTCCTGATTCCTGATTCATCATTCCTGATTCCTGATTCATCATTCATCATTCCTGATTCATCATTCCTCATTCCTGATTCATCATTCCTCATTCCTGATTCATCATTCCTCATTCCTGATTGATCATTCCTCATTCTTGATTCATCATTCCTGATTCTTGATTCATCATTCCTGATTCCTGATTAATCACTCCTGATTCCTGATTCCTGATTCATCATTCCTGATTCCTCATGCCTGATTCATCATTCATCATTCCTGATTCATCATTCCTGATTTCTGATTCATCATTGCTGATTGCTGATTCATCATTCATCATTCCTGATTCCTGATTCATCATTCCTGATTCATCATTCATCATTCCTGATTCATCATTCATCATTCCTGATTCATCATTGCTGATTCCTGATTCGTCATTCATCATGCCTGATTCCTGATTCATCATTCCTGATTCATCATTCATCATTCCTGATTCATCATTCCTGATTTCTGATTCATCATTGCTGATTCCTGATTCATCATTCATCATTCCTGATTCCTGATTCATCATTCCTGATTCATCATTCCTTATTCCTGATTCATCATTCATCATTCCTCATTCCTGATTCATCATTCCTGATTCCTGATTCATCATTCATCATTGCTGATTCATCATTCCTGATTCATCATTCCTTATTCCTGATTCATCATTCATCATTCCTGATTCATCATTCCTGATTCCTGATTCATCATTCCTGATTCCTGATTCCTGATTCATCATTCCTGATTCCTGATTCCTGATTCATCATTCATCATTCCTGATTCATCATTCCTGATTCCTGATTCATCATTCATCATTCCTGATTCATCATTCCTGATTCATCATTCCTGATTCCTGATTCCTGATTCCTGATTCCTGATTCACCATTCCTGATTCATCATTCCTGATTCCTGATTCCTGATTCATCATTCATCATTCCTGATTCCTCATTCATCATTCCTGATTCATCATTCATCATTCCTGATTCATCATTGCTGAATCATCATTCCTGATTCCTGATTCATCATTCCTGATTCCTGATTCATCATTCCTGATTCATCATTCCTAATTCATCATTCCTGATTACTGACTCATCATTCATCATTCCTGATTCATCATTCCTTATTCCTGATTCATCATTCCTGATTCTTGATTCCTGATTCATCATTCCTGATTCCTGATTCCTGATTCATCATTCCTGATTCATCATTCCTGATTCATCATTCATCATTCCTGATTCATCATTCCTGATTCATGATTCACCATTCCGGATTCCTGATTCGTCATTCCTCTTTCCTGATTCATCATTCCTGATTCCTGATACATCATTCATCATTCCTGATTCATCATTCCTGATTCCTAATTCATCATTCCTGATTCCTGATTCATCATTCATCATTCCTGATTCGTAATTCCTCATTCCTGATTCATCATTCCTCATTCCTGATTGATCATTCCTCATTCCTGATTGATCATTCCTCATTCCTGATTCATCATTCCTGATTCTTGATTCATCATTCCTGATTCCTGATTAATCACTCCTGATTCCTGATTCCTGATTCATCATTCCTGATTCCTCATTCCTGATTCATCATTCATCATTCCTGATTCATCATTCCTGATTTCTGATTCATCATTGCTGATTCCTGATTCATCATTCATCATTCCTGATTCATGATTCATCATTCCTGATTCATCATTCATCATTGCTGATTCATCATTCATCATTCCTGATTCATCATTCCTGATTCATCATTCCTTATTCCTGATTCATCATTCATCATTCATCATTCCTCATTCCTGATTCCTGATTCCTGATTCATCATTCATCATTCCTGATTCATCATTCCTGATTCATCATTCCTTATTCCTGATTCATCATTCATCATTCCTGATTCATCATTCCTGATTCCTGATTCATCATTCCTGATTCCTGATTCCTGATTCATCATTCCTGATTCATCATTCCTGATTCATCATTCATCATTCCTGATTCATCATTCATCATTCCTGATTCGTCATTCATCATTCCTGATTCATCATTCCTGATTGATCATTCCTGATTCCTGATTGATCATTCCTGATTCCTGATTAATCACTCCTGATTCCTGATTCCTGATTCCTGATTCATCATTGCTGATTCCTGATTCATCATTCCTGATTCATCATTCCTGATTCATCATTCCTGATTCCTGATTCATCATTCCTCTCTCCTGATTGATCATTCCTGATTCCTGATTGATCATTCCTGATTCCTGATTGATCATTCCTGATTCCTGATTAATCACTCCTGATTCCTGATTCCTGATTCCTGATTCATCATTGCTGATTCCTGATTCATCATTGCTGATTCCTGATTCATCATTCATCATTCCTGATTCCTGATTCATCATTCCTGATTCATCATTCATCATTCCTGATTCATCATTGCTGATTCCTGATTCATCATTCATCATTCCTGATTCCTGATTCATCATTACTGATTCCTGATTCATCATTCCTGATTCATCATTCCTGATTCATCATTCCTGATTCCTGTTTCATCATTCCTGATTCCGGATACATCATTCCTGATTCATGATTCACCATTCCTGATTCCTGATTCGTCATTCCTCTTTCCTGATTCATCATTCCTGATTCCTGATACATCATTCATCATTCCTGATTCATCATTCCTGATTCCTGATTCATCATTCCTGATTCCTGATTCATCATTCATCATTCCTGATTCATCATTCCTCATTCCTGATTCATCATTCCTCATTCCTGATTCATCATTCCTCATTCCTGATTGATCATTCCTCATTCTTGATTCATCATTCCTGATTCTTGATTCATCATTCCTGATTCCTGATTAATCACTCCTGATTCCTGATTCCTGATTCATCATTCCTGATTCCTCATGCCTGATTCATCATTCATCATTCCTGATTCATCATTCCTGATTTCTGATTCATCATTGCTGATTGCTGATTCATCATTCATCATTCCTGATTCCTGATTCATCATTCCTGATTCATCATTCATCATTCCTGATTCATCATTCATCATTCCTGATTCATCATTGCTGATTCCTGATTCATCATTCATCATTCCTGATTCCTGATTCATCATTCCTGATTCATCATTCATCATTCCTGATTCATCATTCCTGATTTCTGATTCATCATTGCTGATTCCTGATTCATCATTCATCATTCCTGATTCCTGATTCATCATTCCTGATTCATCATTCCTTATTCCTGATTCATCATTCATCATTCCTCATTCCTGATTCATGATTCATCATTCCTGATTCATCATTCATCATTGCTGATTCATCATTCATCATTCCTGATTCATCATTCCTGATTCATCATTCCTTATTCCTGATTCATCATTCATCATTCCTCATTCCTGATTCATCATTCCTGATTCCTGATTCATCATTCATCATTCCTGATTCATCATTCCTGATTCATCTTTCCTTATTCCTGATTCATCATTCATCATTCCTGATTCATCATTCCTGATTCCTGATTCATCATTCCTGATTCCTGATTCCTGATTCATCATTCCTGATTCATCATTCCTGATTCATCATTCATCATTCCTGATTCATCATTCATCATTCCTGATTCGTCATTCATCATTCCTGATTCATCATTCCTGATTGATCATTCCTGATTCCTGATTGATCATTCCTGATTCCTGATTAATCACTCCTGATTCCTGATTCCTGATTCCTGATTCATCATTGCTGATTCCTGATTCATCATTCCTGATTCATCATTCCTGATTCATCATTCATCATTCCTGATTCATCATTCCTGATTCCTGATTCATCATTCCTCTCTCCTGATTGATCATTCCTGATTCCTGATTGATCATTCCTGATTCCTGATTGATCATTCCTGATTCCTGATTAATCACTCCTGATTCCTGATTCCTGATTCCTGATTCATCATTGCTGATTCCTGATTCATCATTGCTGATTCCTGATTCATCATTCATCATTCCTGATTCCTGATTCATCATTCCTGATTCATCATTCATCATTCCTGATTCATCATTGCTGATTCCTGATTCATCATTCATCATTCCTGATTCCTGA
This sequence comes from Actinernus sp. WN-2022, assembly GCA_030867875.1. NCBI lineage: Eukaryota > Metazoa > Cnidaria > Anthozoa > Actiniaria > Actinernidae > Actinernus > Actinernus sp. WN-2022. Next base: position 38,687 of record JAOWCC010000697.1, on the reverse strand, counting down.
TTCATCATTACTGATTCCTGATTCATCATTCCTGATTCATCATTCCTGATTCATCATTCCTGATTCATGATTCACCATTCCTGATTCCTGATTCGTCATTCCTCTTTCCTGATTCATCATTCCTGATTCCTGATACATCATTCATCATTCCTGATTCATCATTCCTGATTCCTGATTCATCATTCCTGATTCCTGATTCATCATTTATCATCCTGATTCATCATTCCTCATTCCTGAATCATCATTCCTCATTCCTGATTGATCATTCCTCATTCCTGATTGATCATTCCTCATTCCTGATTCATCATTCCTGATTCTTGATTCATCATTCCTGATTCCTGATTAATCACTCCTGATTCCTGATTCCTGATTCATCATTCCTGATTCCTCATTCCTGATTCATCATTCATCATTCCTGATTCATCATTCCTGATTTCTGATTCATCATTGCTGATTCCTGATTCATCATTCATCATTCCTGATTCCTGATTCATCATTCATCATTCCTGATTCCTGATTCATCATTCCTGATTCATCATTCATCATTCCTGATTCATCATTCATCATTCCTGATTCATCATTGCTGATTCCTGATTCATCATTCATCATTCCTGATTCCTGATTCATCATTCCTGATTCATCATTCATCATTCCTGATTCATCATTGCTGATTCCTGATTCATCATTCATCATTCCTGATTCCTGATTCATCATTCCTGATTCATCATTCATCATTCCTGATTCCTGATTCATCATTCTTGATTCATCATTCCTGATTCCTGATTCATCATTCCTGATTCCTGATTCCTGATTCATCATTCCCGATTCATCATTCCTGATTCATCATTCATCATTCCTGATTCATCATTCCTGATTCATGATTCACCATTCCTGATTCCTGATTCGTCATTCCTCTTTCCTGATTCATCATTCCTGAATCCTAATACATCATTCATCATTCCTGATTCATCATTCCTGATTCCTGATTCATCATTCCTGATTCCTGATTCATCATTCCTGATTCATCATTCCTCATTCCTGATTCATCATTCCTGATTCCTGATTGATCATTCCTCATTCCTGATTGATCATTTCCTCATTCCTGATTCATCATTCCTGATTCTTGATTCGTCATTCCTGATTCCTGATTAATCACTCCTGATTCCTGATTCCTGATTCATCATTCCTGATTCCTCATTCCTGATTCATCATTCATCATTCCTGATTCATCATTCTGATTTCTGATTCATCATTGCTGATTCCTGATTCATCATTCATCATTCCTGATTCCTGATTCATCATTCCTGATTCATCATTCATCATTCCTGATTCATCATTCATCATTCCTGATTCGTCATTCATCATTCTGATTCATCATTCCTGATTCCTGATTCCTGATTCATCATTCCTGATTCCTGATTCCTGATTCATCATTCCTGATTCATCATTCCTGATTCATCATTCATCATTCCTGATTCCTGATTCATCATTCCTGATTCATCATTCCTGATTCATCATTCATCATTGCTGATTCATCATTCCCTATTCCTGATTCATCATTCATCATTCCTGATTCCTGATTCATCATTCCTGATTCATCATTCATCATCCTGATTCATCATTCCTGAATCATCATTCTGATTCCTGATTCATCATTCCTGATTGCTGATTCTCATTCCTGATTCATCATTCCTAATTCATCATTCCTGATTACTGACTCATCATTCATCATTCCTGATTCATCATTCCTTATTCCTGATTCATCATTCCTGATTCTTGATTCCTGATTCATCATTCCTGATTCATCATTCCTGATTCATCATTCCTGATTCATCATTCATCATACCTGATTCATCATTCCTTATTCCTGATTCATCATTCCTGATTCCTGATTCATCATTCATCATTCATGATTCATCATTCATCATTCATCATTCCTGATTCGTCATTCATCTATGAATTTTCTGGAATCTATGAATTTGCTGGCAAGATGGAATCTCTCCTGATTCATCATTCCTGATTCCTGATTCATCATTCCTCATTCCTGATTCATCAATCCTCATTCCTGATTCATCATACCTGACTCCTGATTGATCATTCCTCTTTCCTGATTGATCATTCCTGATTCCTGATCTATCATTCCTGATTCCTGATTGATCATTCCTGATTCCTGATTAATCACTCCTGATTCCTGATTCCTGATTCCTGATTCATCATTGTTGATTCCTGATTCATCATTGCTGATTCTGATTCATCATTACTGATTCCTGATTCATCATTGCTGATTCATCATTCCTGATTCATCATTCCTGATTCCTGTTTCATCATTCCTGATTCCTGATTCATCATGCTGATTCATGATTCACCATTCCTGATTCCTGATTCGTCATTCCTCTTTCCTGATTCATCATTCCTGATTCCTGATACATCATTCATCATTCCTGATTCATCATTCCTGATTCCTGATTCATCATTCCTGATTCCTGATTCATCATTCATCATTCCTGATTCATCATTCCTCATTCCTGATTCATCATTCCTGATTCATCATTCCTGATTCCTGATTCATCATTCCTGATTCATGATTCACCATTCCTGATTCCTGATTCATCATTCCTCTTTCCTGATTCATCATTCCTGATTCCTGATTCATCATTCATCATTCCTGATTCCTGATTCATCATTCCTGATTCATCATTGCTGATTCCTGATTCATCATTCATCATTCCTGATTCCTGATTCTTCATTCCTGATTCATCATTCATCATTCCTGATTCATCATTCATCATTCCTGATTCATCATTGCTGATTCCTGATTCATCATTCCTGATTCCTGATTCATCATTCCTGATTCATCATTCATCATTCCTGATTCATCATTCCTGATTCCTGATTCATCATTCCTTATTCCTGATTCATCATTCCTGATTCCTGATTCATCATTCCTGATTCCTGATTCATCATTGCTGATTCCTGATTCATCATTCATTATTCCTGATTCCTGATTCATCATTCCTGATTCATCATTCCTGATTCCTGATTCATCATTCCTGATTCATGATTCACCATTCCTGATTCCTGATTCATCATTCCTCTTTCCTGATTCATCATTCCTGATTCCTGATTCATCATTCATCATTCCTGATTCCTGATTCATCATTCCTGATTCATCATTGCTGATTCCTGATTCATCATTCATCATTCCTGATTCCTGATTCTTCATTCCTGATTCATCATTCATCATTCATCATTCCTGATTCATCATTGCTGATTCCTGATTCATCATTCCTGATTCTGATTCATCATTCCTGATTCATCATTCATCATTCCTGATTCATCATTCCTGATTCCTGATTCATCATTCCTTATTCCTGATTCATCATTCCTGATTCCTGATTCATCATTCCTGATTCCTGATTCATCATTCCTGATTCCTGATTCATCATTCCTGATTCATCATTCCTGATTCATCATTCCTGATTCATGATTCACCATTCCTGATTCCTGATTCGTCATTCCTCTTTCCTGATTCATCATTCCTGATTCCTGATACATCATTCATCATTCCTGATTCATCATTCTGATTCCTGATTCATCATTCCTGATTCCTGATTCATCATTTATCATTCCTGATTCATCATTCCTCATTCCTGAATCATCATTCTCATTCCTGATTGATCATTCCTCATTCCTGATTGATCATTCCTCATTCCTGATTCATCATTCCTGATTCTTGATTCATCATTCCTGATTCCTGATTAATCACTCCTGATTCCTGATTCTGATTCATCATTCCTGATTCCTCATTCCTGATTCATCATTCATCATTCCTGATTCATCATTCCTGATTTCTGATTCATCATTGCTGATTCCTGATTCATCATTCATCATTCCTGATTCCTGATTCATCATTCATCATTCCTGATTCCTGATTCATCATTCCTGATTCATCATTCATCATTCCTGATTCATCATTCATCATTCCTGATTCATCATTGCTGATTCCTGATTCATCATTCATCATTCCTGATTCCTGATTCATCATTCCTGATTCATCATTCATCATTCCTGATTCATCATTGCTGATTCCTGATTCATCATTCATCATTCCTGATTCCTGATTCATCATTCCTGATTCATCATTCATCATTCCTGATTCCTGATTCATCATCCTTCATCATCCTGATTCCTGATTCATCATTCCTGATTCCTGATTCCTGATTCATCATTCCCGATTCATCATTCCTGATTCATCATTCATCATTCCTGATTCTTCATTCCTGATTCATGATTCACCATTCCTGATTCCTGATTCGTTCTCCTGATTCATCATTCCTGAATCCTAATACATCATTCATCATTCCTGATTCATCATTCTGATTCCTGATTCATCATTCCTGATTCCTGATTCATCATTCCTGATTCATCATTCCTCATTCCTGATTCATCATTCCTGATTCCTGATTGATCATTCCTCATTCCTGATTGATCATTCCTCATTCCTGATTCATCATTCCTGATTCTTGATTCGTCATTCCTGATTCCTGATTAATCACTCCTGATTCCTGATTCCTGATTCATCATTCCTGATTCCTCATTCCTGATTCATCATTCATCATTCCTGATTCATCATTCCTGATTTCTGATTCATCATTGCTGATTCCTGATTCATCATTCATCATTCCTGATTCCTGATTCATCATTCCTGATTCATCATTCATCATTCCTGATTCATCATCATCATTCCTGATTCGTCATTCATCATTCCTGATTCATCATTCCTGATTCCTGATTCCTGATTCATCATTCCTGATTCCTGATTCCTGATTCATCATTCCTGATTCATCATTCCTGATTCATCATTCATCATTCCTGATTCCTGATTCATCATTCCTGATTCATCATTCTGATTCATCATTCATCATTGCTGATTCATCATTCCCTATTCCTGATTCATCATTCATCATTCCTGATTCCTGATTCATCATTCCTGATTCATCATTCATCATTCCTGATTCATCATTCCTGAATCATCATTCCTGATTCCTGATTCATCATTCCTGATTGCTGATTCATCATTCCTGATTCATCATTCCTAATTCATCATTCCTGATTACTGACTCATCATTCATCATTCCTGATTCATCATTCCTTATTCCTGATTCATCATTCCTGATTCTTGATTCCTGATTCATCATTCCTGATTCATCATTCCTGATTCATCATTCCTGATTCATCATTCATCATACCTGATTCATCATTCCTTATTCCTGATTCATCATTCCTGATTCCTGATTCATCATTCATCATTCCTGATTCATCATTCATCATTCATCATTCCTGATTCGTCATTCATCTATGAATTTTCTGGAATCTATGAATTTGCTGGCAAGATGGAATCTCTCCTGATTCATCATTCCTGATTCCTGATTCATCATTCCTGATTCATCATTCATCATTCCTGATTCATCATTGCTGATTCCTGATTCATCATTCATCATTCCTGATTCCTGATTCATCATTCCTGATTCATCATTCATCATTCCTGATTCATCATTCATCATTCCTGATTCATCATTCCTGATTCATCATTCCTTATTCCTGATTCATCATTCATCATTCCTGATTCATCATTCCTGATTCCTGATTCATCATTCCTGATTCCTGATTCCTGATTCATCATTCCTGATTCATCATTCCTGATTCATCATTCGTCATTCCTGATTCATCATTCCTGATTCATGATTCACCATTCCTGATTCCTGATTCGTCATTCCTCTTTCCTGATTCATCATTCCTGATTCCTGATACATCATTCATCATTCCTGATTCATCATTCCTGATTCCTGATTCATCATTGCTGATTCCTGATTCATCATTCATCATTCCTGATTCCTGATTCATCATTCCTGATTCATCATTCATCATTCCTGATTCATCATTGCTGATTCCTGATTCATCATTCCTGATTCCTGATTCATCATTCCTGATTCATGATTCACCATTCCTGATTCCTGATTCATCATTCCTCTTTCCTGATTCATCATTCCTGATTCCTGATTCATCATTCATCATTCCTGATTCATGATTCATCATTCCTGATTCATCATTCATCATTCCTGATTCATCATTGCTGATTCCTGATTCATCATTCCTGATTCCTGATTCATCATTCTTGATTCATGATTCACCATTCCTGATTCCTGATTCATCATTCCTCTTTCCTGATTCATCATTCCTGATTCCTGATTCATCATTCCTGATTCCTGATTCATCATTCCTCATTCCTGATTCATCAATCCTCATTCCTGATTCATCATACCTGACTCCTGATTGATCATTCCTCTTTCCTGATTGATCATTCCTGATTCCTGATCTATCATTCCTGATTCCTGATTGATCATTCCTGATTCCTGATTAATCACTCCTGATTCCTGATTCCTGATTCCTGATTCATCATTGTTGATTCCTGATTCATCATTGCTGATTCCTGATTCATCATTACTGATTCCTGATTCATCATTGCTGATTCATCATTCCTGATTCATCATTCCTGATTCCTGTTTCATCATTCCTGATTCCTGATTCATCATGCCTGATTCATGATTCACCATTCCTGATTCCTGATTCGTCATTCCTCTTTCCTGATTCATCATTCCTGATTCCTGATACATCATTCATCATTCCTGATTCATCATTCCTGATTCTGATTCATCATTCCTGATTCCTGATTCATCATTCCTCATTCCTGATTCATCATTCCTCATTCCTGATTCATCATTCCTGATTCCTGATTGATCATTCCTCATTCCTGATTGATCATTCCTCATTCCTGATTCATCATTCCTGATTCTTGATTCATCATTCCTGATTGCTGATTAATCACTCCTGATTGCTGATTCCTGATTCATCATTCCTGATTCCTGATTCTGATTCATCATTCATCATTCCTGATTCATCATTCTGATTTCTGATTCATCATTGCTGATTCCTGATTCATCATCATCATTCCTGATTCCTGATTCATCATTCCTGATTCATCATTCATCATTCCTGATTCATCATTCATCATTCCTGCTTCATCATTGCTGATTCCTGATTCATCATTCATCATTCCTGATTCATCATTCCTGATTCATCATTCATCATTCCTGATTCATCATTCCTGATTCCTGATTCATCATTCCTGATTCCTGATTCATCATTCCTGATTCATCATTCCTGATTCATCATTCATCATTCCTGATTCATCATTCCTGATTCATCATTCACCATTCCTGATTCCTGATTCGTCATTCCTCTTTCCTGATTCATCATTCCTGATTCCTGATACATCATTCATCATTCCTGATTCATCATTCCTGATTCCTGATTCATCATTCCTGATTCCTGATTCATCATTCATCATTCCTGATTCATCATTCCTCATTCCTGATTCATCATTCCTCATTCCTGATTGATCATTCCTCATGTCCTGATTGATCATTCCTCATTCCTGATTCATCATTCCTGATTCTTGATTCATCATTCCTGATTCCTGATTAATCACTCCTGATTCCTGATTCCTGATGTCATCATTCCTGATTCCTCATTCCTAATTCATCATTCATCATTCCTGATTCATCATTCTGATTTCTGATTCATCATTGCTGATTCCTGATTCATCATTCATCATTCCTGATTCCTGATTCATCATTCCTGATTCATCATTCATCATTCCTGATTCCTGATTCATCATTCCTGATTCATCATTCCTGATTCCTGATTCATCATTCCTGATTCCTGATTCCTGATTCATCATTCCCGATTCATCATTCCTGATTCATCATTCATCATTCCTGATTCATCATTCCTGATTCATGATTCACCATTCCTGATTCCTGATTCGTCATTCCTCTTTCCTGATTCATCATTCCTGAATCCTAATACATCATTCATCATTCCTGATTCATCATTCCTGATTCCTGATTCATCATTCCTGATTCCTGATTCATCATTCCTGATTCATCATTCCTCATTCCTGATTCATCATTCCTGATTCCTGATTGATCATTCCTCATTCCTGATTGATCATTCCTCATTCCTGATTCATCATTCCTGATTCTTGATTCGTCATTCCTGATTCCTGATTAATCACTCCTGATTCCTGATTCCTGATTCATCATTCCTGATTCCTCATTCCTGATTCATCATTCATCATTCCTGATTCATCATTCCTGATTTCTGATTCATCATTGCTGATTCCTGATTCATCATTCATCATTCCTGATTCCTGATTCATCATTCCTGATTCATCATTCATCATTCCTGATTCATCATTCATCATTCCTGATTCGTCATTCATCATTCCTGATTCATCATTCCTGATTCCTGATTCCTGATTCATCATTCCTGATTCCTGATTCCTGATTCATCATTCCTGATTCATCATTCCTGATTCATCATTCATCATTCCTGATTCCTGATTCATCATTTCCTGATTCATCATTCCTGATTCATCATTCATCATTGCTGATTCATCATTCCCTATTCCTGATTCATCATTCATCATTCCTGATTCCTGATTCATCATTCCTGATTCATCATTCATCATTCCTGATTCATCATTCCTGAATCATCATTCCTGATTCCTGATTCATCATTCCTGATTGCTGATTCATCATTCCCGATTCATCATTCCTAATTCATCATTCCTGATTACTGACTCATCATTCATCATTCCTGATTCATCATTCCTTATTCCTGATTCATCATTCCTGATTCTTGATTCCTGATTCATCATTCCTGATTCATCATTCCTGATTCATCATTCCTGATTCATCATTCATCATACCTGATTCATCATTCCTTATTCCTGATTCATCATTCCTGATTCCTGATTCATCATTCATCATTCCTGATTCATCATTCATCATTCATCATTCCTGATTCGTCATTCATCTATGAATTTTCTGGAATCTATGAATTTGCTGGCAAGATGGAATCTCTCCTGATTCATCATTCCTGATTCCTGATTCATCATTCCTGATTCATCATTCATCATTCCTGATTCATCATTGCTGATTCCTGATTCATCATTCATCATTCCTGATTCCTGATTCATCATTCCTGATTCATCATTCATCATTCCTGATTCATCATTCATCATTCCTGATTCATCATTCCTGATTCATCATTCCTTATTCCTGATTCATCATTCATCATTCCTGATTCATCATTCCTGATTCCTGATTCATCATTCCTGATTCCTGATTCCTGATTCATCATTCCTGATTCATCATTCCTGATTCATCATTCATCATTCCTGATTCATCATTCCTGATTCATGATTCACCATTCCTGATTCCTGATTCGTCATTCCTCTTTCCTGATTCATCATTCCTGATTCCTGATACATCATTCATCATTCCTGATTCATCATTCCTGATTCCTGATTCATCATTGCTGATTCCTGATTCATCATTCATCATTCCTGATTCCTGATTCATCATTCCTGATTCATCATTCATCATTCCTGATTCATCATTGCTGATTCCTGATTCATCATTCCTGATTCCTGATTCATCATTCCTGATTCATGATTCACCATTCCTGATTCCTGATTCATCATTCCTCTTTCCTGATTCATCATTCCTGATTCCTGATTCATCATTCATCATTCCTGATTCATGATTCATCATTCCTGATTCATCATTCATCATTCCTGATTCATCATTGCTGATTCCTGATTCATCATTCCTGATTCCTGATTCATCATTCTTGATTCATGATTCACCATTCCTGATTCCTGATTCATCATTCCTCTTTCCTGATTCATCATTCCTGATTCCTGATTCATCATTCCTGATTCCTGATTCATCATTCCTCATTCCTGATTCATCAATCCTCATTCCTGATTCATCATACCTGACTCCTGATTGATCATTCCTCTTTCCTGATTGATCATTCCTGATTCCTGATCTATCATTCCTGATTCCTGATTGATCATTCCTGATTCCTGATTAATCACTCCTGATTCCTGATTCCTGATTCCTGATTCATCATTGTTGATTCCTGATTCATCATTGCTGATTCCTGATTCATCATTACTGATTCCTGATTCATCATTGCTGATTCCTGATTCCTGTTTCATCATTCCTGATTCCTGTTTCATCATTCCTGATTCCTGATTCATCATGCCTGATTCATGATTCACCATTCCTGATTCCTGATTCGTCATTCCTCTTTCCTGATTCATCATTCCTGATTCCTGATACATCATTCATCATTCCTGATTCATCATTCCTGATTCCTGATTCATCATTCCTGATTCCTGATTCATCATTCATCATTCCTGATTCATCATTCCTCATTCCTGATTCATCATTCCTGATTCCTGATTGATCATTCCTCATTCCTGATTGATCATTCCTCATTCCTGATTCATCATTCCTGATTCTTGATTCATCATTCCTGATTGCTGATTAATCACTCCTGATTGCTGATTCCTGATTCATCATTCCTGATTCCTGATTCCTGAATCATCATTCATCATTCCTGATTCATCATTCCTGATTTCTGATTCATCATTGCTGATTCCTGATTCATCATTCATCATTCCTGATTCCTGATTCATCATTCCTGATTCATCATTCATCATTCCTGATTCATCATTCATCATTCCTGCTTCATCATTGCTGATTCCTGATTCATCATTCATCATTCCTGATTCATCATTCCTGATTCATCATTCATCATTCCTGATTCATCATTCCTGATTCCTGATTCATCATTCCTGATTCCTGATTCATCATTCCTGATTCATCATTCCTGATTCATCATTCATCATTCCTGATTCATCATTCCTGATTCATCATTCACCATTCCTGATTCCTGATTCGTCATTCCTCTTTCCTGATTCATCATTCCTGATTCCTGATACATCATTCATCATTCCTGATTCATCATTCCTGATTCCTGATTCATCATTCCTGATTCCTGATTCATCATTCATCATTCCTGATTCATCATTCCTCATTCCTGATTCATCATTCCTCATTCCTGATTGATCATTCCTCATTCCTGATTGATCATTCCTCATTCCTGATACATCATTCATCATTCCTGATTCATCATTCCTGATTCCTGATTCATCATTTTACGGCACATTCAACGTTTTTAAGATTAGCTCGCGGTCAGGAATCTATGAATTTGCTGGAAAGATGGAATCTCTCCGTTTGAGAATTTTACGGCACATTCAACGTTTTTAAGATTAGCTCGCGGTCAGGAATCTATGAATTTGCTGGAAAGATGGAATCTCTCCGTTTGAGAATTTTAAGGCACATTCAACGTTTTTAAGATTAGCTCGCGGTCAGGAATCTATGAATTTGCTGGAAAGATGGAATCTCTCTTTTTGAGAATTTTAAGGCACATTCAACGTTTTTAAGATTAGCTCGCGGTCAGGAATCTATGAATTTGCTGGAAAGATGGAATCTCTCCGTTTGAGAATTTTACGGCACATTCAACGTTTTTAAGATTAGCTCGCGGTCAGGAATCTATGAATTTGCTGGAAAGATGGAATCTCTCCGTTTGAGAATTTTAAGGCACATTCAACGTTTTTAAGATTAGCTCGCGGTCAGGAATCTATGAATTTGCTGGAAAGATGGAATCTCTCCGTTTGAGAATTTTACGGCACATTCAACGTTTTTAAGATTAGCTCGCGGTCAGGAATCTATGAATTTGCTGGAAAGATGGAATCTCTCCGTTTGAGAATTTTACGGCACATTCAACGTTTTTAAGATTAGCTCGCGGTCAGGAATCTACGAATTTGCTGGAAAGATGGAATCTCTCCGTTTGAGAATTTTAAGGCACATTCAACGTTTTTAAGATTAGCTCGCGGTCAGGAATCTACGAATTTGCTGGAAAGATGGAATCTCTCCGTTTGAGAATTTTAAGGCACATTCAACGTTTTTAAGATTAGCTCGCGGTCAGGAATCTACGAATTTGCTGGAAAGATGGAATCTCTCTTTTTGAGAATTTTAAGGCACATTCAACGTTTTTAAGATTAGCGCGCGGTCAGGAATCTATGAATTTGCTGGAAAGATGGAATCTCTCCGTTTGAGAATTTTACGGCACATTCAACGTTTTTAAGATTAGCTCGCGGTCAGGAATCTATGAATTTGCTGGAAAGATGGAATCTCTCCGTTTGAGAATTTTACGGCACATTCAACGTTTTTAAGATTAGCTCGCGGTCAGGAATCTATGAATTTGCTGGAAAAATGGAATCTCTACGTTTGAGAATTTTATGGCACATTCAACGTTTTTAAGATTAGCTCGCGGTCAGGAATCTATGAATTTGCTGGAAAGATGGAATCTCTCCGTTTGAGAATTTTAAGGCACATTCAACGTTTTTAAGATTAGCTCGCGGTCAGGAATCTATGAATTTGCTGGAAAGATGGAATCTCTCCGTTTGAGAATTTTAAGGCACATTCAACGATTTTAAGATTAGCTCGCGGTCAGGAATCTATGAATTTGCTGGAAAGATGGAATCTCTCCGTTTGAGAATAATTTTAAGTCACATTCAACGTTTTTAAGATTAGCTCGCGGTCAGGAATCTATGAATTTGCTGGAAAGATGGAATCTCTCCGTTTGAGAATTTTACGGCACATTCAACGTTTTTAAGATTAGCTCGCGGTCAGGAATCTATGAATTTGCTGGAAAGATGGAATCTCTCCGTTTGAGAATTTTACGGCACATTCAACGTTTTTAAGATTAGCTCGCGGTCAGGAATCTATGAATTTGCTGGAAAGATGGAATCTCTCCGTTTGAGAATTTTACGGCACATTCAACGTTTTTAAGATTAGCTCGCGGTCAGGAATCTATGAATTTGCTGGAAAGATGGAATCTCTCCGTTTGAGAATTTTAAGGCACATTCAACGTTTTTAAGATTAGCTCCCGGTCAGGAATCTATGAATTTGCTGGAAAGATGGAATCTCTCCGTTTGAGAATTTTACGGCACATTCAACGTTTTTAAGATTAGCTCGCGGTCAGGAATCTATGAATTTGCTGGAAAGATGGAATCTCTCCGTTTGAGAATTTTGCCGCACATTCAACGTTTTTAAGATTAGCTCGCGGTCAGGAATCTATGAATTTGCTGGAAAGATGGAATCTCTCCGTTTGAGAATTTTGCGGCACATTCAACGTTTTTAAGATTAGCTCGCGGTCAGGAATCTATGAATTTGCTGGAAAGATGGAATCTCTCCGTTTGAGAATTTTGCGGCACATTCAACGTTTTTAAGATTAGCTCGCGGTCAGGAATCTATGAATTTGCTGGAAAGATGGAATCTCTCCGTTTGAGAATTTTAAGGCACATTCAACGTTTTTAAGATTAGCTCGCGGTCAGGAATCTATGAATTTGCTGGAAAGATGGAATCTCTCCGTTTGAGAATTTTACGGCACATTCAACGTTTTTAAGATTAGCTCGCGGTCAGGAATCTATGAATTTGCTGGAAAGATGGAATCTCTCCGTTTGAGAATTTTAAGGCATATTCAACGTTTTTAAGATTAGCTCGCGGTCAGGAATCTATGAATTTGCTGGAAAGATGGAATCTCTCCGTTTGAGAATTTTACGGCACATTCAACGTTTTTAAGATTAGCTCGCGGTCAGGAATCTATGAATTTGCTGGAAAGATGGAATCTCTCCGTTTGAAAATTTTACGGCACATTCAACGTTTTTAAGATTAGCTCGCGGTCAGGAATCTATGAATTTGCTGGAAAGATGGAATCTCTCCGTTTGAGAATTTGCGGCACATTCAACGTTTTTAAGATTAACTCGCGGTCAGGAATCTATGAATTTGCTGGAAAGATGGAATCTCTCCGTTTGAGAATTTTGCGGCACATTCAACGTTTTTAAGATTAGCTCGCGGTCAGGAATCTATGAATTTGCTGGAAAGATGGAATCTCTCCGTTTGAGAATTTTGCGGCACATTCGCCGTTTTTAAGATTAGCTCGCGGTCAGGAATCTATGAATTTGCTGGAAAGATGGAATCTCTCCGTTTGAGAATTTTGCGGCACATTCCACGTTTTTAAGATTAGCTCGCGGTCAGGAATCTATGAATTTGCTGGAAAGAAGGAATCTCTCTTTTTGAGAATTTTACGGCACATTCAACGTTTTTAAGATTAGCTCGCGGTCAGGAATCTATGAATTTGCTGGAAAGATGGAATCTCTCCGTTTTAGAATTTTACGGCACATTCAACGTTTTTAAGATTAGCTCGCGGTCAGGAATCTAGGAATTTGCTGGAAAGATGGAATCTCTCCGTTTGAGAATTTTAAGGCACATTCAACGTTTTTAAGATTAGCTCGCGGTCAGGAATCTATGAATTTGCTGGATAGATGGAATCTCTCCATTTGAGAATTTTAAGGCACATTCAACGTTTTTAAGATTAGCTCGCGGTCAGGAATCTATGAATTTGCTGGAAAGATGGAATCTCTCCGTTTGAGAATTTTGCGGCACATTCAACGTTTTTAAGATTAGCTCGCGGTCAGGAATCTATGAATTTGCTGGAAAGATGGAATCTCTCCGTTTGAGAATTTTAAGGCACATTCAACGTTTTTAAGATTAGCTCGCGGTCAGGAATCTATGAATTTGCTGGAAAGATGGAATCTCTCCGTTTGAGAATTTTACGGCACATTCAACGTTTTTAAGATTAGCTCGCGGTCAGGAATCTATGAATTTGCTGGAAAGATGGAATCTCTCCGTTTGAGAATTTTAAGGCATATTCAACGTTTTTAAGATTAGCTCGCGGTCAGGAATCTATGAATTTGCTGGAAAGATGGAATCTCTCCGTTTGAGAATTTTACGGCACATTCAACGTTTTTAAGATTAGCTCGCGGTCAGGAATCTATGAATTTGCTGGAAAGATGGAATCTCTCCGTTTGAAAATTTTACGGCACATTCAACGTTTTTAAGATTAGCTCGCGGTCAGGAATCTATGAATTTGCTGGAAAGATGGAATCTCTCCGTTTGAGAATTTGCGGCACATTCAACGTTTTTAAGATTAACTCGCGGTCAGGAATCTATGAATTTGCTGGAAAGATGGAATCTCTCCGTTTGAGAATTTTGCGGCACATTCAACGTTTTTAAGATTAGCTCGCGGTCAGGAATCTATGAATTTGCTGGAAAGATGGAATCTCTCCGTTTGAGAATTTTGCGGCACATTCGCCGTTTTTAAGATTAGCTCGCGGTCAGGAATCTATGAATTTGCTGGAAAGATGGAATCTCTCCGTTTGAGAATTTTGCGGCACATTCCACGTTTTTAAGATTAGCTCGCGGTCAGGAATCTATGAATTTGCTGGAAAGAAGGAATCTCTCTTTTTGAGAATTTTACGGCACATTCAACGTTTTTAAGATTAGCTCGCGGTCAGGAATCTATGAATTTGCTGGAAAGATGGAATCTCTCCGTTTTAGAATTTTACGGCACATTCAACGTTTTTAAGATTAGCTCGCGGTCAGGAATCTAGGAATTTGCTGGAAAGATGGAATCTCTCCGTTTGAGAATTTTAAGGCACATTCAACGTTTTTAAGATTAGCTCGCGGTCAGGAATCTATGAATTTGCTGGATAGATGGAATCTCTCCATTTGAGAATTTTAAGGCACATTCAACGTTTTTAAGATTAGCTCGCGGTCAGGAATCTATGAATTTGCTGGAAAGATGGAATCTCTCCGTTTGAGAATTTTCCGGCACATTCAACGTTTTTAATATTAGCTCGCGGTCGGGAATCTATGAATTTGCTGGAAAGAAGGAATCTCTCCGTTTGAGAATTTTAAGGCACAATCAACGTTTTTAAGATTAGCTCGCGATCACGAATCTATGAATTTGCTGGAAAGATGGAATCTCTCCGTTTGAGAATTATACGGCACATTCAACGTTTTTAAGATTAGCTCGCGGTCAGGAATCTATGAATTTGCTGGAAAGATGGAATCTCTCCGTTTGAGAATTTTAAGGCACATTCAACGTTTTTAAGATTAGCTCGCGGTCAGGAATCTATGAATTTGCTGGAAAGATGGAATCTCTCCGTTTGAGAATTTTACGGCACATTCAACGTTTTTAAGATTAGCTCCCGGTCAGGAATCTATGAATTTGCTGGAAAGATGGAATCTCTCCGTTTGAGAATTTTACGGCACATTCACCGTTTTTAAGATTAGCTCGCGGTCAGGAATCTATGAATTTGCTGGAAAGATGGAATCTCTCCGTTTGAGAATTTTGCCGCACATTCAACGTTTTTAAGATTAGCTCGCGGTCAGGAATCTATGAATTTGCTGGAAAGATGGAATCTCTCCGTTTGAGAATTTTGCGGCACATTCAACGTTTTTAAGATTAGCTCGCGGTCAGGAATCTATGAATTTGCTGGAAAGATGGAATCTCTCCGTTTGAGAATTTTGCGGCACATTCAACGTTTTTAAGATTAGCTCGCGGTCAGGAATCTATGAATTTGCTGGAAAGATGGAATCTCTCCGTTTGAGAATTTTACGGCACATTCAACGTTTTTAAGATTAGCTCGCGGTCAGGAATCTATGAATTTGCTGGAAAGATGGAATCTCTCCGTTTGAGAATTTTAAGGCATATTCAACGTTTTTAAGATTAGCTCGCGGTCACGAATCTATGAATTTGCTGGAAAGATGGAATCTCTCCGTTTGAGAATTTTACGGCACATTCAACGTTTTTAAGATTAGCTCGCGGTCAGGAATCTATGAATTTGCTGGAAAGATGGAATCTCTCCGTTTGAAAATTTTACGGCACATTCAACGTTTTTAAGATTAGCTCGCGGTCAGGAATCTATGAATTTGCTGGAAAGATGGAATCTCTCCGTTTGAGAATTTGCGGCACATTCAACGTTTTTAAGATTAACTCGCGGTCAGGAATCTATGAATTTGCTGGAAAGATGGAATCTCTCCGTTTGAGAATTTTGCGGCACATTCAACGTTTTTAAGATTAGCTCGCGGTCAGGAATCTATGAATTTGCTGGAAAGATGGAATCTCTCCGTTTGAGAATTTTGCGGCACATTCGACGTTTTTAAGATTAGCTCGCGGTCAGGAATCTATGATTTTGCTGGAAAGATGGAATCTCTCCGTTTGAGAATTTTGCGGCACATTCAACGTTTTTAAGATTAGCTCGCGGTCAGGAATCTATGAATTTGCTGGAAAGAAGGAATCTCTCTTTTTGAGAATTTTACGGCACATTCAACGTTTTTAAGATTAGCTCGCGGTCAGGAATCTATGAATTTGCTGGAAAGATGGAATCTCTCCGTTTGAGAATTTTACGGCACATTCAACGTTTTTAAGATTAGCTCGCGGTCAGGAATCTAGGAATTTGCTGGAAAGATGGAATCTCTCCGTTTGAGAATTTTAAGGCACATTCAACGTTTTTAAGATTAGCTCGCGGTCAGGAATCTATGAATTTGCTGGAAAGATGGAATCTCTCCATTTGAGAATTTTAAGGCACATTCAACGTTTTTAAGATTAGCTCGCGGTCAGGAATCTATGAATTTGCTGGAAAGATGGAATCTCTCCGTTTGAGAATTTTCCGGCACATTCAACGTTTTTAATATTAGCTCGCGGTCGGGAATCTATGAATTTGCTGGAAAGAAGGAATCTCTCCGTTTGAGAATTTTAAGGCACAATCAACGTTTTTAAGATTAGCTCGCGATCACGAATCTATGAATTTGCTGGAAAGATGGAATCTCTCCGTTTGAGAATTATACGGCACATTCAACGTTTTTAAGATTAGCTCGCGGTCAGGAATCTATGAATTTGCTGGAAAGATGGAATCTCTCCGGTTGAGAATTTTAAGGCACATTGAACGTTTTTAATTCATCATTCCTGAATCCTGATTCCTGATTCATTATTCCTGATTCATTATTCCTGATTCATCATTCATCATTCCTGATTCATCATTCCTGATTCCTGATTCCTGATTCATCATTCCTGATTCATCATTCCTGATTCGTCATTCGTCATTCCTGATTCATCATTCCTGATTCCTGATTCATCATTCATGATTCCTGATTCATCATTCCTGATTCCTGATTCATCTCGCGGTCAGGAATCTATGAATTTGCTGGAAAGATGGAATCTCTCCGGTTGAGAATTTTAAGGCACATTGAACGTTTTGAATTCATCATTCCTGATTCCTGATTCCTGATTCATTATTCCTGATTCATTATTCCTGATTCATCATTCATCATTCCTGATTCATCATTCCTGATTCCTGATTCCTGATTCATCATTCCTGATTCATCATTCCTGATTCATCATTCGTCATTCCTGATTCATCATTCCTGATTCCTGATTCATCATTCATGATTCCTGATTCATCATTCCTGATTCCTGATTCATCATTCCTGATTCCTGATTCATCATTCCTGATTCCTGATTCATCATTCCTGATTCATGATTCACCATTCCTGATTCCTGATTCATCATTCCTCTTTCCTGATTCATCATTCCTGATTCCTGATTCATCATTCCTGATTCCTGATTCATCATTCCTCATTCCTGATTCATCAATCCTCATTCCTGATTCATCATTCCTGATTCCTGATTCATCATTCATCATTCCTGATTCCTGATTCATCATTCCTGATTCATCATTGCTGATTCCTGATTCATCATTCATCATTCCTGATTCCTGATTCTTCATTCCTGATTCATCATTCATCATTCCTGATTCATCATTCATCATTCCTGATTCATCATTGCTGATTCCTGATTCATCATTCCTGATTCCTGATTCATCATTCCTGATTCATCATTCATCATTCCTGATTCATCATTCCTGATTCCTGATTCATCATTCCTTATTCCTGATTCATCATTCCTGATTCCTGATTCATCATTCCTGATTCCTGATTCATCATTCCTGATTCATCATTCCTGATTCATCATTCCTGATTCATGATTCACCATTCCTGATTCCTGATTCGTCATTCCTCTTTCCTGATTCATCATTCCTGATTCCTGATACATCATTCATCATTCCTGATTCATCATTCCTGATTCCTGATTCATCATTCCTGATTCCTGATTCATCATTTATCATTCCTGATTCATCATTCCTCATTCCTGAATCATCATTCCTCATTCCTGATTGATCATTCCTCATTCCTGATTGATCATTCCTCATTCCTGATTCATCATTCCTGATTCTTGATTCATCATTCCTGATTCCTGATTAATCACTCCTGATTCCTGATTCCTGATTCATCATTCCTGATTCCTCATTCCTGATTCATCATTCCTGATTCATCATTCATCATTCCTGATTCATCATTCCTGATTTCTGATTCATCATTGCTGATTCCTGATTCATCATTCATCATTCCTGATTCCTGATTCATCATTCATCATTCCTGATTCCTGATTCATCATTCCTGATTCATCATTCATCATTCCTGATTCATCATTCATCATTCCTGATTCATCATTGCTGATTCCTGATTCATCATTCATCATTCCTGATTCCTGATTCATCATTCCTGATTCATCATTCATCATTCCTGATTCATCATTGCTGATTCCTGATTCATCATTCATCATTCCTGATTCCTGATTCATCATTCCTGATTCATCATTCATCATTCCTGATTCATCATTCATCATTCCTGATTCATCATTCCTGATTCATCATTCCTGATTCCTGATTCATCATTCCTGATTCCTGATTCCTGATTCATCATTCCTGATTCATCATTCCTGATTCATCATTCATCATTCCTGATTCATCATTCCTGATTCATGATTCACCATTCCTGATTCCTGATTCGTCATTCCTCTTTCCTGATTCATCATTCCTGATTCCTAATACATCATTCATCATTCCTGATTCATCATTCCTGATTCCTGATTCATCATTCCTGATTCCTGATTCATCATTCATCATTCCTGATTCATCATTCATCATTCCTGATTCCTGATTCATCATTCCTGATTCATCATTCATCATTCCTGATTCATCATTCATCATTCCTGATTCATCATTGCTGATTCCTGATTCATCATTCATCATTCCTGATTCCTGATTCATCATTCCTGATTCATCATTCATCATTCCTGATTCATCATTGCTGATTCCTGATTCATCATTCATCATTCCTGATTCCTGATTCATCATTCCTGATTCATCATTCATCATTCCTGATTCATCATTCATCATTCCTGATTCATCATTCCTGTTTCATCATTCCTGATTCCTGATTCCTGATTCATCATTCCTGATTCCTGATTCCTGATTCATCATTCCTGATTCATCATTCCTGATTCATCATTCATCATTCCTGATTCCTGATTCATCATTCCTGATTCAACATTCCTGATTCATCATTCATCATTGCTGATTCATCATTCCTGATTCCTGATTCATCATTCATCATTCCTGATTCCTGATTCATCATTCCTGATTCATCATTCATCATTCCTGATTCATCATTCCTGAATCATCATTCCTGATTCCTGATTCATCATTCCTGATTCCTGATTCCTGATTCCTGATTCATCATTCCTGATTCCTGATTCATCATTCCTGATTCATCATTCCTAATTCATCATTCCTGATTACTGACTCATCATTCATCATTCCTGATTCATCATTCCTTATTCCTGATTCATCATTCCTGATTCTTGATTCCTGATTCATCATTCCTGATTCATCATTCCTGATTCATCATTCCTGATTCATCATTCATCATACCTGATTCATCATTCCTTATTCCTGATTCATCATTCCTGATTCCTGATTCATCATTCATCATTCCTGATTCATCATTCATCATTCATCATTCCTGATTCGTCATTCATCTATGAATTTTCTGGAATCTATGAATTTGTTGGCAAGATGGAATCTCTCCTGATTCATCATTGCTGATTCCTGATTCATCATTCCTGATTCATCATTCATCATTCCTGATTCATCATTGCTGATTCCTGATTCATCATTCATCATTCCTGATTCCTGATTCATCATTCCTGATTCATCATTCATCATTCCTGATTCATCATTCATCATTCCTGATTCATCATTCCTGATTCATCATTCCTTATTCCTGATTCATCATTCATCATTCCTGATTCATCATTCCTGATTCCTGATTCATCATTCCTGATTCCTGATTCCTGATTCATCATTCCTGATTCATCATTCCTGATTCATCATTCATCATTCCTGATTCATCATTCCTGATTCATGATTCACCATTCCTGATTCCTGATTCGTCATTCCTCTTTCCTGATTCATCATTCCTGATTCCTGATACATCATTCATCATTCCTGATTCATCATTCCTGATTCCTGATTCATCATTTTACGGCACATTCAACGTTTTTAAGATTAGCTCGCGGTCAGGAATCTATGAATTTGCTGGAAAGATGGAATCTCTCCGTTTGAGAATTTTACGGCACATTCAACGTTTTTAAGATTAGCTCGCGGTCAGGAATCTATGAATTTGCTGGAAAGATGGAATCTCTCCGTTTGAGAATTTTAAGGCACATTCAACGTTTTTAAGATTAGCTCGCGGTCAGGAATCTATGAATTTGCTGGAAAGATGGAATCTCTCTTTTTGAGAATTTTAAGGCACATTCAACGTTTTTAAGATTAGCTCGCGGTCAGGAATCTATGAATTTGCTGGAAAGATGGAATCTCTCCGTTTGAGAATTTTACGGCACATTCAACGTTTTTAAGATTAGCTCGCGGTCAGGAATCTATGAATTTGCTGGAAAGATGGAATCTCTCCGTTTGAGAATTTTAAGGCACATTCAACGTTTTTAAGATTAGCTCGCGGTCAGGAATCTATGAATTTGCTGGAAAGATGGAATCTCTCCGTTTGAGAATTTTACGGCACATTCAACGTTTTTAAGATTAGCTCGCGGTCAGGAATCTATGAATTTGCTGGAAAGATGGAATCTCTCCGTTTGAGAATTTTACGGCACATTCAACGTTTTTAAGATTAGCTCGCGGTCAGGAATCTATGAATTTGCTGGAAAGATGGAATCTCTCCGTTTGAGAATTTTAAGGCACATTCAACGTTTTTAAGATTAGCTCGCGGTCAGGAATCTATGAATTTGCTGGAAAGATGGAATCTCTCCGTTTGAGAATTTTACGGCACATTCAACGTTTTTAAGATTAGCTCGCGGTCAGGAATCTACGAATTTGCTGGAAAGATGGAATCTCTCCGTTTGAGAATTTTACGGCACATTCAACGTTTTTAAGATTAGCTCGCGGTCAGGAATCTACGAATTTGCTGGAAAGATGGAATCTCTCCGTTTGAGAATTTTAAGGCACATTCAACGTTTTTAAGATTAGCTCGCGGTCAGGAATCTACGAATTTGCTGGAAAGATGGAATCTCTCCGTTTGAGAATTTTAAGGCACATTCAACGTTTTTAAGATTAGCTCGCGGTCAGGAATCTACGAATTTGCTGGAAAGATGGAATCTCTCCGTTTGAGAATTTTACGGCACATTCAACGTTTTTAAGATTAGCTCGCGGTCAGGAATCTATGAATTTGCTGGAAAGATGGAATCTCTCCGTTTGAGAATTTTAAGGCACATTCAACGTTTTTAAGATTAGCTCGCGGTCAGGAATCTAGGAATTTGCTGGAAAGATGGAATCTCTCCGTTTGAGAATTTTAAGGCACATTCAACGTTTTTAAGATTAGCTCGCGGTCAGGAATCTATGAATTTGCTGGAAAGATGGAATCTCTCCGGTTGAGAATTTTACGGCACATTCAACGTTTTTAAGATTAGCTCGCGGTCAGGAATCTATGAATTTGCTGGAAAGATGGAATCTCTCCGTTTGAGAATTTTACGGCACATTCAACGTTTTTAAGATTAGCTCGCGGTCAGGAATCTATGAATTTGCTGGAAAAATGGAATCTCTACGTTTGAGAATTTTATGGCACATTCAACGTTTTTAAGATTAGCTCGCGGTCAGGAATCTATGAATTTGCTGGAAAGATGGAATCTCTCCGTTTGAGAATTTTAAGGCACATTCAACGTTTTTAAGATTAGCTCGCGGTCAGGAATCTATGAATTTGCTGGAAAGATGGAATCTCTCCGTTTGAGAATTTTAAGGCACATTCAACGATTTTAAGATTAGCTCGCGGTCAGGAATCTATGAATTTGCTGGAAAGATGGAATCTCTCCGTTTGAGAATAATTTTAAGTCACATTCAACGTTTTTAAGATTAGCTCGCGGTCAGGAATCTATGAATTTGCTGGAAAGATGGAATCTCTCCGTTTGAGAATAATTTTAAGTCACATTCAACGTTTTTAAGATTAGCTCGCGGTCAGGAATCTATGAATTTGCTGGAAAGATGGAATCTCTCCGTTTGAGAATTTTACGGCACATTCAACGTTTTTAAGATTAGCTCGCGGTCAGGAATCTATGAATTTGCTGGAAAGATGGAATCTCTCCGTTTGAGAATTTTACGGCACATTCAACGTTTTTAAGATTAGCTCGCGGTCAGGAATCTATGAATTTGCTGGAAAGATGGAATCTCTCCGTTTGAGAATTTTAAGGCACATTCAACGTTTTTAAGATTAGCTCGCGGTCAGGAATCTATGAATTTGCTGGAAAGATGGAATCTCTCCGTTTGAGAATTTTACGGCACATTCAACGTTTTTAAGATTAGCTCGCGGTCAGAATCTATGAATTTGCTGGAAAGATGGAATCTCTCCGTTTGAGAATTTTACGGCACATTCAACGTTTTTAAGATTAGCTCGCGGTCAGGAATCTATGAATTTGCTGGAAAGATGGAATCTCTCCGTTTGAGAATTTTAAGGCACATTCAACGTTTTTAAGATTAGCTCGCGGTCAGGAATCTATGAATTTGCTGGAAAGAGGGAATCTCTCCGTTTGAGAATTTTAAGGCACATTCAACGTTTTTAAGATTAGCTCGCGGTCAGGAATCTATGAATTTGCTGGAAAGATGGAATCTCTCCGTTTGAGAATAATTTTAAGTCACATTCAACGTTTTTAAGATTAGCTCGCGGTCAGGAATCTATGAATTTGCTGGAAAGATGGAATCTCTCCGTTTGAGAATAATTTTAAGTCACATTCAACGTTTTTAAGATTAGCTCGCGGTCAGGAATCTATGAATTTGCTGGAAAGATGGAATCTCTCCGTTTGAGAATTTTACGGCACATTCAACGTTTTTAAGATTAGCTCGCGGTCAGGAATCTATGAATTTGCTGGAAAGATGGAATCTCTCCGTTTGAGAATTTTACGGCACATTCAACGTTTTTAAGATTAGCTCGCGGTCAGGAATCTATGAATTTGCTGGAAAGATGGAATCTCTCCGTTTGAGAATTTTAAGGCACATTCAACGTTTTTAAGATTAGCTCGCGGTCAGGAATCTATGAATTTGCTGGAAAGATGGAATCTCTCCGTTTGAGAATTTTAAGGCACATTCAACGTTTTTAAGATTAGCTCGCGGTCAGGAATCTATGAATTTGCTGGAAAGATGGAATCTCTCCGTTTGAGAATTTTGCGGCACATTCAACGTTTTTAAGATTAGCTCGCGGTCAGGAATCTATGAATTTGCTGGAAAGAGGGAATCTCTCCGTTTGAGAATTTTAAGGCACATTCAACGTTTTTAAGATTAGCTCGAGGTCAGGAATCTATGAATTTGCTGGAAAGATGGAATCTCTCCGTTTGAGAATAATTTTAAGTCACATTCAACGTTTTTAAGATTAGCTCGCGGTCAGGAATCTATGAATTTGCTGGAAAGATGGAATCTCTCCGTTTGAGAATAATTTTAAGTCACATTCAACGTTTTTAAGATTAGCTCGCGGTCAGGAATCTATGAATTTGCTGGAAAGATGGAATCTCTCCGTTTGAGAATTTTACGGCACATTCAACGTTTTTAAGATTAGCTCGCGGTCAGGAATCTATGAATTTGCTGGAAAGATGGAATCTCTCCGTTTGAGAATTTTACGGCACATTCAACGTTTTTAAGATTAGCTCGCGGTCAGGAATCTATGAATTTGCTGGAAAGATGGAATCTCTCCGTTTGAGAATTTTACGGCACATTCAACGTTTTTAAGATTAGCTCGCGGTCAGGAATCTATGAATTTGCTGGAAAGATGGAATCTCTCCGTTTGAGAATTTTAAGGCACATTCAACGTTTTTAAGATTAGCTCGCGGTCAGGAATCTATGAATTTGCTGGAAAGATGGAATCTCTCCGTTTGAGAATTTTAAGGCACATTCAACGTTTTTAAGATTAGCTCGCGGTCAGGAATCTATGAATTTGCTGGAAAGATGGAATCTCTCCGTTTGAGAATTTTACGGCACATTCAACGTTTTTAAGATTAGCTCGCGGTCAGAATCTATGAATTTGCTGGAAAGATGGAATCTCTCCGTTTGAGAATTTTACGGCACATTCAACGTTTTTAAGATTAGCTCGCGGTCAGGAATCTATGAATTTGCTGGAAAGATGGAATCTCTCCGTTTGAGAATTTTGCGGCACATTCAACGTTTTTAAGATTAGCTCGCGGTCAGGAATCTATGAATTTGCTGGAAAGAGGGAATCTCTCCGTTTGAGAATTTTAAGGCACATTCAACGTTTTTAAGATTAGCTCGCGGTCAGGAATCTATGAATTTGCTGGAAAGATGGAATCTCTCCGTTTGAGAATTTTACGGCACATTCAACGTTTTTAAAATTAGCTCCCGGTCAGGAATCTATGAATTTGCTGGAAAGATGGAATCTCTCCGTTTGAGAATTTTACGGCACATTCAACGTTTTTAAGATTAGCTCGCGGTCAGGAATCTATGAATTTGCTGGAAAGATGGAATCTCTCCGTTTGAGAATTTTGCCGCACATTCAACGTTTTTAAGATTAGCTCGCGGTCAGGAATCTATGAATTTGCTGGAAAGAAGGAATCTCTCTTTTTGAGAATTTTGCGGCACATTCAACGTTTTTAAGATTAGCTCGCGGTCAGGAATCTAGGAATTTGCTGGAAAGATGGAATCTCTCCGTTTGAGAATTTTAAGGCACATTCAACGTTTTTAAGATTAGCTCGCGGTCAGGAATCTATGAATTTGCTGGAAAGATGGAATCTCTCCATTTGAGAATTTTAAGGCACATTCAACGTTTTTAAGATTAGCTCGCGGTCAGGAATCTATGAATTTGCTGGAAAGATGGAATCTCTCCGTTTGAGAATTTTCCGGCACATTCAACGTTTTTAATATTAGCTCGCGGTCGGGAATCTATGAATTTGCTGGAAAGAAGGAATCTCTCCGTTTGAGAATTTTAAGGCACAATCAACGTTTTTAAGATTAGCTCGCGATCACGAATCTATGAATTTGCTGGAAAGATGGAATCTCTCCGTTTGAGAATTATACGGCACATTCAACGTTTTTAAGATTAGCTCGCGGTCAGGAATCTATGAATTTGCTGGAAAGATGGAATCTCTCCGGTTGAGAATTTTAAGGCACATTGAACGTTTTTAATTCATCATTCCTGAATCCTGATTCCTGATTCATTATTCCTGATTCATTATTCCTGATTCATCATTCATCATTCCTGATTCATCATTCCTGATTCCTGATTCCTGATTCATCATTCCTGATTCATCATTCCTGATTCGTCATTCGTCATTCCTGATTCATCATTCCTGATTCCTGATTCATCATTCATGATTCCTGATTCATCATTCCTGATTCCTGATTCATCTCGCGGTCAGGAATCTATGAATTTGCTGGAAAGATGGAATCTCTCCGGTTGAGAATTTTAAGGCACATTGAACGTTTTGAATTCATCATTCCTGATTCCTGATTCCTGATTCATTATTCCTGATTCATTATTCCTGATTCATCATTCATCATTCCTGATTCATCATTCCTGATTCCTGATTCCTGATTCATCATTCCTGATTCATCATTCCTGATTCATCATTCGTCATTCCTGATTCATCATTCCTGATTCCTGATTCATCATTCATGATTCCTGATTCATCATTCCTGATTCCTGATTCATCATTCCTGATTCCTGATTCATCATTCCTGATTCCTGATTCATCATTCCTGATTCATGATTCACCATTCCTGATTCCTGATTCATCATTCCTCTTTCCTGATTCATCATTCCTGATTCCTGATTCATCATTCCTGATTCCTGATTCATCATTCCTCATTCCTGATTCATCAATCCTCATTCCTGATTCATCATTCCTGATTCCTGATTGATCATTCCTCTTTCCTGATTGATCATTCCTCATTCCTGATTCATCATTCCTGATTCCTGATTCATCATTCCTGATTCCTGATTCATCACTCCTGATTCCTGATTCCTGATTCATCATTCCTGATTCATCATTCCTGATTCATCATTCCTGATTCCTGATTCATCATTGCTGATTCCTGATTCATCATTCATCATTCCTGATTCCTGATTCATCATTCCTGATTCATCATTCCTGATTCCTGATTCATCATTCCTGATTCATGATTCACCATTCCTGATTCCTGATTCATCATTCCTCTTTCCTGATTCATCATTCCTGATTCCTGATTCATCATTCATCATTCCTGATTCCTGATTCATCATTCCTGATTCATCATTGCTGATTCCTGATTCATCATTCATCATTCCTGATTCCTGATTCTTCATTCCTGATTCATCATTCATCATTCCTGATTCATCATTCAACATTCCTGATTCATCATTGCTGATTCCTGATTCATCATTCCTGATTCCTGATTCATCATTCCTGATTCATCATTCATCATTCCTGATTCATCATTCCTGATTCCTGATTCATCATTCCTTATTCCTGATTCATCATTCCTGATTCCTGATTCATCATTCCTGATTCCTGATTCATCATTCCTGATTCCTGATTCATCATTCCTGATTCATCATTCCTGATTCATCATTCCTGATTCATGATTCACCATTCCTGATTCCTGATTCGTCATTCCTCTTTCCTGATTCATCATTCCTGATTCCTGATACATCATTCATCATTCCTGATTCATCATTCCTGATTCCTGATTCATCATTCCTGATTCCTGATTCATCATTTATCATTCCTGATTCATCATTCCTCATTCCTGAATCATCATTCCTCATTCCTGATTGATCATTCCTCATTCCTGATTGATCATTCCTCATTCCTGATTCATCATTCCTGATTCTTGATTCATCATTCCTGATTCCTGATTAATCACTCCTGATTCCTGATTCCTGATTCATCATTCCTGATTCCTCATTCCTGATTCATCATTCATCATTCCTGATTCATCATTCCTGATTTCTGATTCATCATTGCTGATTCCTGATTCATCATTCATCATTCCTGATTCCTGATTCATCATTCATCATTCCTGATTCCTGATTCATCATTCCTGATTCATCATTCATCATTCCTGATTCATCATTCATCATTCCTGATTCATCATTGCTGATTCCTGATTCATCATTCATCATTCCTGATTCCTGATTCATCATTCCTGATTCATCATTCATCATTCCTGATTCATCATTGCTGATTCCTGATTCATCATTCATCATTCCTGATTCCTGATTCATCATTCCTGATTCATCATTCATCATTCCTGATTCATCATTCATCATTCCTGATTCATCATTCCTGATTCATCATTCCTGATTCCTGATTCATCATTCCTGATTCCTGATTCCTCATTCATCATTCCTGATTCATCATTCCTGATTCATCATTCAACATTCCTGATTCATCATTCCTGATTCATGATTCACCATTCCTGATTCCTGATTCGTCATTCCTCTTTCCTGATTCATCATTCCTGATTCCTAATACATCATTCATCATTCCTGATTCATCATTCCTGATTCCTGATTCATCATTCCTGATTCCTGATTCATCATTCCTGATTCATCATTCCTCATTCCTGATTCATCATTCCTGATTCCTGATTGATCATTCCTCATTCCTGATTGATCATTCCTCATTCCTGATTCATCATTCCTGATTCTTGATTCATCATTCCTGATTCCTGATTAATCACTCCTGATTCCTGATTCCTGATTCATCATTCCTGATTCCTCATTCCTGATTCATCATTCATCATTCCTGATTCATCATTCCTGATTTCTGATTCATCATTGCTGATTCCTGATTCATCATTCATCATTCCTGATTCCTGATTCATCATTCCTGATTCATCATTCATCATTCCTGATTCATCATTCATCATTCCTGATTCGTCATTCATCATTCCTGATTCATCATTCCTGATTCCTGATTCCTGATTCATCATTCCTGATTCCTGATTCCTGATTCATCATTCCTGATTCATCATTCCTGATTCATCATTCATCATTCCTGATTCCTGATTCATCATTCCTGATTCATCATTCCTGATTCATCATTCATCATTGCTGATTCATCATTCCCTATTCCTGATTCATCATTCATCATTCCTGATTCCTGATTCATCATTCCTGATTCATCATTCATCATTCCTGATTCATCATTCCTGAATCATCATTCCTGATTCCTGATTCATCATTCCTGATTCCTGATTCATCATTCCTGATTCATCATTCCTAATTCATCATTCCTGATTACTGACTCATCATTCATCATTCCTGATTCATCATTCCTTATTCCTGATTCATCATTCCTGATTCTTGATTCCTGATTCATCATTCCTGATTCATCATTCCTGATTCATCATTCCTGATTCATCATTCATCATACCTGATTCATCATTCCTTATTCCTGATTCATCATTCCTGATTCCTGATTCATCATTCATCATTCCTGATTCATCATTCATCATTCATCATTCCTGATTCGTCATTCATCTATGAATTTTCTGGAATCTATGAATTTGCTGGCAAGATGGAATCTCTCCTGATTCATCATTCCTGATTCCTGATTCATCATTCCTGATTCATCATTCATCATTCCTGATTCATCATTGCTGATTCCTGATTCATCATTCATCATTCCTGATTCCTGATTCATCATTCCTGATTCATCATTCATCATTCCTGATTCATCATTCATCATTCCTGATTCATCATTCCTGATTCATCATTCCTTATTCCTGATTCATCATTCATCATTCCTGATTCATCATTCCTGATTCCTGATTCATCATTCCTGATTCCTGATTCCTGATTCATCATTCCTGATTCATCATTCCTGATTCATCATTCATCATTCCTGATTCATCATTCCTGATTCATGATTCACCATTCCTGATTCCTGATTCGTCATTCCTCTTTCCTGATTCATCATTCCTGATTCCTGATACATCATTCATCATTCCTGATTCATCATTCCTGATTCCTGATTCATCATTGCTGATTCCTGATTCATCATTCATCATTCCTGATTCCTGATTCATCATTCCTGATTCATCATTCATCATTCCTGATTCATCATTGCTGATTCCTGATTCATCATTCCTGATTCCTGATTCATCATTCCTGATTCATGATTCACCATTCCTGATTCCTGATTCATCATTCCTCTTTCCTGATTCATCATTCCTGATTCCTGATTCATCATTCATCATTCCTGATTCATGATTCATCATTCCTGATTCATCATTCATCATTCCTGATTCATCATTGCTGATTCCTGATTCATCATTCCTGATTCCTGATTCATCATTCTTGTTTCATGATTCACCATTCCTGATTCCTGATTCATCATTCCTCTTTCCTGATTCATCATTCCTGATTCCTGATTCATCATTCCTGATTCCTGATTCATCATTCCTCATTCCTGATTCATCAATCCTCATTCCTGATTCATCATACCTGACTCCTGATTGATCATTCCTCTTTCCTGATTGATCATTCCTGATTCCTGATCTATCATTCCTGATTCCTGATTGATCATTCCTGATTCCTGATTAATCACTCCTGATTCCTGATTCCTGATTCCTGATTCATCATTGTTGATTCATGATTCACCATTCCTGATTCCTGATTCGTCATTCCTCTTTCCTGATTCATCATTCCTGATTCCTGATACATCATTCATCATTCCTGATTCATCATTCCTGATTCCTGATTCATCATTCCTGATTCCTGATTCATCATTCATCATTCCTGATTCATCATTCCTCATTCCTGATTCATCATTCCTGATTCCTGATTGATCATTCCTCATTCCTGATTGATCATTCCTCATTCCTGATTCATCATTCCTGATTCTTGATTCATCATTCCTGATTGCTGATTAATCACTCCTGATTGCTGATTCCTGATTCATCATTCCTGATTCCTGATTCCTGATTCATCATTCATCATTCCTGATTCATCATTCCTGATTTCTGATTCATCATTGCTGATTCCTGATTCATCATTCATCATTCCTGATTCCTGATTCATCATTCCTGATTCATCATTCATCATTCCTGATTCATCATTCATCATTCCTGCTTCATCATTGCTGATTCCTGATTGATCATTCATCATTCCTGATTCCTGATTCATCATTCCTGATTCATCATTCATCATTCCTGATTCATCATTCATCATTCCTGATTCATCATTCCTTATTCCTGATTCATCATTCATCATTCCTGATTCATCATTCCTGATTCCTGATTCATCATTCCTGATTCCTGATTCATCATTCCTGATTCATCATTCCTGATTCATCATTCATCATTCCTGATTCAGCATTCCTGATTCATCATTCACCATTCCTGATTCCTGATTCGTCATTCCTCTTTCCTGATTCATCATTCCTGATTCCTGATACATCATTCATCATTCCTGATTCATCATTCCTGATTCCTGATTCATCATTCCTGATTCCTGATTCATCATTCATCATTCCTGATTCATCATTCCTCATTCCTGATTCATCATTCCTCATTCCTGATTGATCATTCCTCATTCCTGATTGATCATTCCTCATTCCTGATTCATCATTCCTGATTCTTGATTCATCATTCCTCATTCCTGATTAATCACTCCTGATTCCTGATTCCTGATTCATCATTCCTGATTCCTCATTCCTGATTCATCATTCATCATTCCTGATTCATCATTCCTGATTTCTGATTCATCATTGCTGATTCCTGATTCATCATTCATCATTCCTGATTCCTGATTCATCATTCATCATTCCTGATTCCTGATTCATCATTCCTGATTCATCATTCATCATTCCTGATTCATCATTGCTGATTCCTGATTCATCATTGCTGATTCCTGATTCATCATTCATCATTCCTGATTCCTGATTCATCATTCCTAATTCATCATTCATCATTCCTGATTCATCATTGCTGATTCCTGATTCATCATTCATCATTCCTGATTCCTGATTCATCATTCCTGATTCATCATTCATCATTCCTGATTCATCATTCATCATTCCTGATTCATCATTCCTGATTCATCATTCCTTATTCCTGATTCATCATTCATCATTCTTGATTCATCATTCCTGATTCCTGATTCATCATTCCTGATTCCTGATTCCTGATTCATCATTCCTGATTCATCATTCCTGATTCATCATTCATCATTCCTGATTCATCATTCCTGATTCCTGATTCACCATTCCTGATTCCTGATTCGTCATTCCTCTTTCCTGATTCATCATTCCTGATTCCTGATACATCATTCATCATTCCTGATTCATCATTCCTGATTCCTGATTCATCATTCCTGATTCCTGATTCATCATTCCTGATTCATCATTCCTCATTCCTGATTCATCATTCCTGATTCCTGATTGATCATTCCTCATTCCTGATTGATCATTCCTCATTCCTGATTCATCATTCCTGATTCTTGATTCATCATTCCTGATTCCTGATTAATCACTCCTGATTCCTGATTCCTGATTCATCATTCCTGATTCCTCATTCCTGATTCATCATTCATCATTCCTGATTCATCATTCCTGATTTCTGATTCATCATTGCTGATTCCTGATTCATCATTCATCATTCCTGATTCCTGATTCATCATTCCTGATTCATCATTCATCATTCCTGATTCATCATTCATCATTCCTGATTCGTCATTCATCATTCCTGATTCATCATTCCTGATTCCTGATTCCTGATTCATCATTCCTGATTCCTGATTCCTGATTCATCATTCCTGATTCATCATTCCTGATTCATCATTCATCATTCCTCATTCCTGATTCATCATTCCTGATTCATCATTCCTGATTCATCATTCATCATTCCTGATTCATCATTCCTGATTCCTGATTCCTGATTCATCATTCATCATTCCTGATTCCTGATTCATCATTCCTGATTCATCATTCATCATTCCTGATTCATCATTCCTGAATCATCATTCCTGATTCCTGATTCATCATTCCTGATTCCTGATTCATCATTCCTGATTCATCATTCCTAATTCATCATTCCTAATTACTGCCTCATCATTCATCATTCCTGATTCATCATTCCTTATTCCTGATTCATCATTCCTGATTCTTGATTCCTGATTCATCATTCCTGATTCATCATTCATCATTCCTGATTCATCATTCATCATTCCTGATTCATCATTCCTTATTCCTGATTCATCATTCATCATTCCTGATTCATCATTCCTGATTCCTGATTCATCATTCCTGATTCCTGATTCATCATTCCTGATTCATCATTCCTGATTCATCATTCATCATTCCTGATTCATCATTCCTGATTCATCATTCACCATTCCTGATTCCTGATTCGTCATTCCTCTTTCCTGATTCATCATTCCTGATTCCTGATACATCATTCATCATTCCTGATTCATCATTCCTGATTCCTGATTCATCATTCCTGATTCCTGATTCATCATTCATCATTCCTGATTCATCATTCCTCATTCCTGATTCATCATTCCTCATTCCTGATTGATCATTCCTCATTCCTGATTGATCATTCCTCATTCCTGATTCATCATTCCTGATTCTTGATTCATCATTCCTCATTCCTGATTAATCACTCCTGATTCCTGATTCCTGATTCATCATTCCTGATTCCTCAATCCTGATTCATCATTCATCATTCCTGATTCATCATTCCTGATTTCTGATTCATCATTGCTGATTCCTGATTCATCATTCATCATTCCTGATTCCTGATTCATCATTCATCATTCCTGATTCATCATTCCTGATTCATCATTCATCATTCCTGATTCATCATTCATCATTCCTGATTCATCATTGCTGATTCCTGATTCATCATTCATCATTCCTGATTCCTGATTCATCATTCCTGATTCATCATTCATCATTCCTGATTCATCATTGCTGATTCCTGATTCATCATTCATCATTCCTGATTCCTGATTCATCATTCCTGATTCATCATTCATCATTCCTGATTCATCATTCATCATTCCTGATTCATCATTCCTGATTCATCATTCCTTATTCCTGATTCATCATTCATCATTCCTGATTCATCATTCCTGATTCCTGATTCATCATTCCTGATTCCTGATTCCTGATTCATCATTCCTGATTCATCATTCCTGATTCATCATTCATCATTCCTGATTCATCATTCCTGATTCCTGATTCACCATTCCTGATTCCTGATTCGTCATTCCTCTTTCCTGATTCATCATTCCTGATTCCTGATACATCATTCATCATTCCTGATTCATCATTCCTGATTCCTGATTCATCATTCCTGATTCCTGATTCATCATTCCTGATTCATCATTCCTCATTCCTGATTCATCATTCCTGATTCCTGATTGATCATTCCTCATTCCTGATTGATCATTCCTCATTCCTGATTCATCATTCCTGATTCTTGATTCATCATTCCTGATTCCTGATTAATCACTCCTGATTCCTGATTCCTGATTCATCATTCCTGATTCCTCATTCCTGATTCATCATTCATCATTCCTGATTCATCATTCCTGATTTCTGATTCATCATTGCTGATTCCTGATTCATCATTCATCATTCCTGATTCCTGATTCATCATTCCTGATTCATCATTCATCATTCCTGATTCATCATTCATCATTCCTGATTCGTCATTCATCATTCCTGATTCATCATTCCTGATTCCTGATTCCTGATTCATCATTCCTGATTCCTGATTCCTGATTCATCATTCCTGATTCATCATTCCTGATTCATCATTCATCATTCCTGATTCCTGATTCATCATTCCTGATTCATCATTCCTGATTCATCATTCATCATTCCTGATTCATCATTCCTGATTCCTGATTCCTGATTCATCATTCATCATTCCTGATTCCTGATTCATCATTCCTGATTCATCATTCATCATTCCTGATTCATCATTCCTGAATCATCATTCCTGATTCCTGATTCATCATTCCTGATTCCTGATTCATCATTCCTGATTCATCATTCCTAATTCATCATTCCTAATTACTGCCTCATCATTCATCATTCCTGATTCATCATTCCTTATTCCTGATTCATCATTCCTGATTCTTGATTCCTGATTCATCATTCCTGATTCATCATTCCTGATTCATCATTCCTGATTCATCATTCATCATACCTGATTCATCATTCCTTATTCCTGATTCATCATTCCTGATTCCTGATTCATCATTCATCATTCCTGATTCATCATTCATCATTCATCATTCCTGATTCGTCATTCATCTATGAATTTTCTGGAATCTATGAATTTGCTGGCAAGATGGAATCTCTCCTGATTCATCATTCCTGATTCATCATTCATCATTCCTGATTCATCATTCCTGATTTCTGATTCATCATTGCTGATTCCTGATTCATCATTCATCATTCCTGATTCATCATTGCTGATTCCTGATTCATCATTCATCATTCCTGATTCCTGATTCATCATTCCTGATTCATCATTCATCATTCCTGATTCATCATTCATCATTCCTGATTCATCATTCCTGATTCATCATTCCTTATTCCTGATTCATCATTCATCATTCCTGATTCATCATTCCTGATTCCTGATTCATCATTCCTGATTCCTGATTCCTGATTCATCATTCCTCATTCCTGATTCATCAATCCTCATTCCTGATTCATCATTCCTGATTCCTGATTGATCATTCCTCTTTCCTGATTGATCATTCCTCATTCCTGATTCATCATTCCTGATTCCTAATTCATCATTCCTGATTCCTGATTCATCACTCCTGATTTCTGATTCCTGATACCTGATTCATCATTCATCATTCCTGATTCATCATTCCTGATTCCTGATTCCTGATTCATCATTCATCATTCCTGATTCCTGATTCATCATTCCTGATTCATCATTCATCATTCCTGATTCATCATTCCTGAATCATCATTCCTGATTCCTGATTCATCATTCCTGATTCCTGATTCATCATTCCTGATTCATCATTCCTAATTCATCATTCCTGATTACTGCCTCATCATTCATCATTCCTGATTCATCATTCCTTATTCCTGATTCATCATTCCTGATTCTTGATTCCTGATTCATCATTCCTGATTCATCATTCCTGATTCATCATTCCTGATTCATCATTCATCATACCTGATTCATCATTCCTTATTCCTGATTCATCATTCCTGATTCCTGATTCATCATTCATCATTCCTGATTCATCATTCATCATTCATCATTCCTGATTCGTCATTCATCTATGAATTTTCTGGAATCTATGAATTTGCTGGCAAGATGGAATCTCTCCTGATTCATCATTCCTGATTCATCATTCATCATTCCTGATTCATCATTCCTGATTTCTGATTCATCATTGCTGATTCCTGATTCATCATTCATCATTCCTGATTCATCATTGCTGATTCCTGATTCATCATTCATCATTCCTGATTCCTGATTCATCATTCCTGATTCATCATTCATCATTCCTGATTCATCATTCATCATTCCTGATTCATCATTCCTGATTCATCATTCCTTATTCCTGATTCATCATTCATCATTCCTGA
Source organism: Actinernus sp. WN-2022 (assembly GCA_030867875.1). Taxonomy (NCBI): domain Eukaryota; kingdom Metazoa; phylum Cnidaria; class Anthozoa; order Actiniaria; family Actinernidae; genus Actinernus; species Actinernus sp. WN-2022. The sequence goes on along the minus strand of JAOWCC010000697.1, from coordinate 1,769 downwards.
TTCATCATTCCTGATTCCTGATTCATCATTCCTGATTCCTGATTCCTGATTCATCATTCCTCATTCCTGATTCATCAATCCTCATTCCTGATTCATCATTCCTGATTCCTGATTGATCATTCCTCTTTCCTGATTGATCATTCCTCATTCCTGATTCATCATTCCTGATTCCTAATTCATCATTCCTGATTCCTGATTCATCACTCCTGATTTCTGATTCCTGATACCTGATTCATCATTGCTGATTCCTGATTCATCATTGCTGATTCCTGATTCATCATTCATCATTCCTGATTCCTGATTCATCATTCCTGATTCATCATTCATCATTCCTGATTCATCATTGCTGATTCCTGATTCATCATTCATCATTCCTGATTCCTGATTCATCATTACTGATTCCTGATTCATCATTCCTGATTCACCATTCCTGATTCATCATTCCTGATTCCTGTTTCATCATTCCTGATTCCTGATTCATCATTCCTGATTCATGATTCACCATTCCTGATTCCTGATTCTTCATTCCTCTTTCCTGATTCATCATTCCTGATTCCTGATACATCATTCATCATTCCTGATTCATCATTCCTGATTCCTGATTCATCATTCCTGATTCCTGATTCATCACTCCTGATTTCTGATTCCTGATTCCTGATTCATCATTCCTGATTCATAATTCCTGATTCCTGATTCATCATTGCTGATTCGTGATTCATCATTCATCATTCCTAATTCCTGATTCATCATTCCTGATTCATCATTCATCATTCCTGATTCATCATTGCTGATTCCTGATTCATCATTCCTGATTCCTGATTCATCATTCCTGATTCATGATTCACCATTCCTGATTCCTGATTCATCATTCCTCTTTCCTGATTCATCATTCCTGATTCCTGATTCATCATTCATCATTCCTGATTCATGATTCATCATTCATCATTCCTGATTCAGCATTGCTGATTCCTGATTCATCATTCCTGATTCCTGATTCATCATTCTTGATTCATGATTCACCATTCCTGATTCCTGATTCATCATTCCTCTTTCCTGATTCATCATTCCTGATTCCTGATTCATCATTCCCGATTCCTGATTCCTCATTCCTCATTCCTGATTCATCAATCCTCATTCCTGATTCATCATACCTGACTCCTGATTGATCATTCCTCTTTCCTGATTGATCATTCCTGATTCCTGATTGATCATTCCTGATTCCTGATTGATCATTCCTGATTCCTGATTAATCACTCCTGATTCCTGATTCCTGATTCCTGATTCATCGTTGCTGATTCCTGATTCATCATTGCTGATTCCTGATTCATCATTCCTGATTCTTGATTCCTGATTCATCATTCCTGATTCATCATTCCTGATTCATCATTCCTGATTCATCATTCATCATACCTGATTCATCATTCCTTATTCCTGATTCATCATTCCTGATTCCTGATTCATCATTCATCATTCCTGATTCATCATTCATCATTCATCATTCCTGATTCGTCATTCATCTATGAATTTTCTGGAATCTATGAATTTGCTGGCAAGATGGAATCTCTCCTGATTCATCATTCCTGATTCCTGATTCATCATTCCTGATTCATCATTCATCATTCCTGATTCATCATTGCTGATTCCTGATTCATCATTCATCATTCCTGATTCCTGATTCATCATTCCTGATTCATCATTCATCATTCCTGATTCATCATTCATCATTCCTGATTCATCATTCCTGATTCATCATTCCTTATTCCTGATTC
>JAOWCC010000696.1:0-41336 GCA_030867875.1 Actinernus sp. WN-2022 | reverse complement strand
TCATCATTCCTGATTCCTGATTAATCTCTCCTGATTCCTGATTCCTGATTCATCATTTCTGATTCATCAATCCTGATTCATCATTCATCATTCCTGATTCATCATTCCTGATTCCTGATTCATCATTGCTGATTCCTGATTCATCATTCATCATTCATCATTCCTGATTTATCATTCCTTATTCCTGATTCATCATTCCTGATTCCTGATTCATCAATTCCTGATTCATCATTCATCATCCTGATCATCATTCTGATTCCTGATTCATCATTGCTGATTCCTGATTCATCATTCATCATTGCTGATTCATCATTCCCTGATTCCTGATTCCTGATTCCTGATTCATCATTCCTGATTGATCATTCCTCATTCCTGATTCATCATTCCTGATTCCTGATTGATCATTCCTCATTCCTGATTGATCATTCCTCATTCCTGATTCATCATTCCTGATTCTTGATTCATCATTCCTGATTCCTGATTATCACTCCTGATTCCTAATTCCTGATTCATCATTCGTGATTCATCATTCATCATTCCTGATTCATCATTCATCATTCCTGATTCATCATTCCTGATTCATCATTCCTGATTCCTGATTCATCATTGCTGATTTCTGATTCATGATTCATCATTCCTGATTCCTGATTCATCATTCCTGATTGATCATTCCTCATTCTGATTCATCATTCCTGATTCCTGATTCATCATTCCTGATTCCTGATTAATCACTCCTGATTCCTGATTCCTGATTCCTGATTCATCATTCCTGATTCATCTTCCTGATTCCTGATTCATCATTGCTGATTCCTGATTCATCATTCCTGATTCCTGATTCATCATTCCTGATTCATCATTCATCATTCCTGATTGATCATTGCTGATTCCTGATTCATCATTCCTGATTCCTGATTCATCATTCCTGATTGCTGATTCATCATTCCTGATGCATCATTCCTGATTCATCATTCCTGATTCCTGTTTCATTATTCCTGATTCCTGATTCATCATTCCTGATTCATGATTCACCATTCCTGATTCCTGATTCGTCATTCCTCTTTCCTGATTCATCATTCCTGATTCCTGATACATCATTCATCATTCCTGATTCATCATTCCTGATTCCTGATTCATCATTCCTGATTCCGATTTCATCATTCATCATTCCTGATTCATCATTCCTCATTCCTGATTCATCATTCCTCATTCCTGATTGATCATTCCTCATTCCTGATTGATCATTCCTCATTCCTGATTCATCATTCCTGATTCTTGATTCATCATTCCTGATTCCTGATTAATCACTCCTGATTCCTGATTCCTGATTCATCATTCCTGATTCATCAATCCTGATTCATCATTCATCATTCCTGATTCATCATTCCTGATTCCTGATTCATCATTGCTGATTCCTGATTCATCATTCATCATTCATCATTCCTGATTATCATTCCTTATTCCTGATTCATCATTCTGATTCCTGATTCATCATTCCTGATTCATCATTCATCATTCCTGATTCATCATTCCTGATTCCTGATTCATCATTCCTGATTCCTGATTCATCATTCCTGATTCATGATTCACCATTCCTGATTCCTGATTCATTCATTCCTCTTTCCTGATTCATCATTCCTGATTCCTGATTCATCATTCCTCTTTCCTGATTCATCATTCCTGATTCCTGATTCATCAAACCTCATTCCTGATTCATCAATCCTGATTCCTGATTGATCATTCCTCATTCCTGATTGATCATTCCTCATTCCTGATTCATCATTCCTGATTCCTGATTTCATCATTCCTGATTCCTGATTAATCACTCCTGATTCCTGATTCCTGGATTCCTGATCATCATTCCTGATTCATCATTCCTGATTCCTGATTCATCATTGCTGATTCCTGATTCATCATTCCTGATTCCTGATTGATCATTCCTGATTCATCATTCATCATTCCTGATTGATCATTGCTGATTCCTGATTCATCATGCTGATTCCTGATTCATCATTCCTGATTGCTGATTCATCATTCCTGATGCATCATTCCTGATTCATCATTCCTGATTCCTGTTTCATTATTCCTGATTCCTGATTCATCATTCCTGATTCATCATTCATCATTCCTGATTCGTCATTCATCATTCCTGATTCATCATTCCTGATTCCTGATTCCTGATTCATCATTCCTGATTCCTGATTCCTGATTCATCATTACTGAGTCATTATTCCTGATTCATCATTCATCATTCCTGATTCATCATTCTGATTCCTGATTCATCATTCCTGATTCATCATTCCTGATTCATCATTCATCATTCCTGATTCATCATTCCTGATTCCTGATTCATCATTCCTGATTCCTGATTCATCATTCCTGATTCCTGATTCATCATTCCTGATTCCTGATTCATCATTCCTGATTCATGATTCACCATCCTAATTCCTGGATTCATCATTCCTCTTTCCTGATTCATCATTCCTGATTCCCTGATTCATCATTCTGTTTTCTGATTCATCATTCCTCATTCCTGATTCCTCAAACCTCATTCCTGATTCATCAATCCTGATTCCTGATTGATCATTCCTCATTCCTGATTGATCATTCCTCATTCCTGATTTCCTGATTCCCTGATTCCTGATTCATCATTCCTGATTCATCATTCCTGATTCCTGATTCATCATTCGCTGATTCCTGATTCATCATTCATCATTCCTGATTCATCGATTCATCATTCCTGATTCATCATTCCTGATTCCTGATTCATCATTCCTGATTCCTGATTCATCATTCCTGATTCCTGATTCATCATTCCTGATTCCTGATTCTATCATTCCTGATTCATGATTCACCATTCCTGATTCCTGATTCATCATTCCTCTTTCCTGATTCATCATTCCTGATTCCTGATTCATCATTCCTCTTTCCTGATTCATCATTCCTCATCCTGATTCATCAAACCTCATTCCTGATTCATCAATCCTGATTCCTCTGATTGATCATTCCTCATTCCTGATTGATCATTCCTCATTCCTGATTCATCATTCCTGATTCCTGATTCATCATTCCTGATTCCTGATTAATCACTCCTGATTCCTGATTCCTGATTCCTGATTCATCATTCCTGATTCATCATTCCTGATTCCTGATTCATCATTGCTGATTCCTGATTCATCATTCCTGATTCCTGATTCATTCATTCCTGATTCATCATTCATCATTCCTGATTGATCATTGCTGATTCCTGATTCATCATTCCTGATTCCTGATTCATCATTCCTGATTGCTGATTCATCATTCCTGATGCATCATTCCTGATTCATCATTCCTGATTCCTGTTTCATTATTCCTGATTCCTGATTCATCATTCCTGATTCATGATTCACCATTCCTGATTCCTGATTCGTCAATCCTCTTTCCTGATTCATCATTCCTGATTCCTGATACATCATTCATCATTCCTGATTCATCATTCCTGATTCCTGATTAATCACTCCTGATTCCTGATTCCTGATTCATCATTTCTGATTCATCAATCCTGATTCATCATTCATCATTCCTGATTCATCATTCCTGATTCCTGATTCATCATTGCTGATTCCTGATTCATCATTCATCATTCATCATTCCTGATTTATCATTCCTTATTCCTGATTCATCATTCCTGATTCCTGATTCATCATTCCTGATTCATCATTCATCATTCCTGATTCATCATTCCTGATTCCTGATTCATCATTGCTGATTCCTGATTCATCATTCATCATTGCTGATTCATCATTCCTGATTCCCTGATTCCTGATTCCTGATTCATCAATCCTGATTGATCATTCCTCATCCTGATTCATCATTCCTGATTCCTGATTGATCATTCCTCATTCCTGATTGATCATTCCTCATTCCTGATTCATCATTCCTGATTCTTGATTCATCATTCCTGATTCCTGATTAATCACTCCTGATTCCTAATTCCTGATTCATCATTCGTGATTCATCATTCATCATTCCTGATTCATCATTCATCATTCCTGATTCATCATTCCCTGATTCATCATTCCTGATTCCCTGATTCATCATTGCTGATTTCTGATTCATGATTCATCATTCCTGATTCCTGATTCATCATTCCTGATTGATCATTCCTCATTCCTGATTCATCATTCCTGATTCCTGATTCTATCATTCCTGATTCCTGATTAATCACTCCTGATTCCTGATTCCTGATTCCTGATTCATCATTCCCTGATTCATCATTCCTGATTCCTGATTCATCATTGCTGATTCCTGATTCATCATTCCTGATTCCTGATTCATCATTCCTGATTCATCATTCATCATTCCTGATTGATCATTGCTGATTCCTGATTCATCATTCCTGATCCTGATTCATCATTCCTGATTGCTGATTCATCATTCCTGATGCATCATTCCTGATTCATCATTCCTGATTCCTGTTTCATTATCCTGATTCCTGATTCATCATTCCTGATTCATGATTCACCATTCCTGATTCCTGATTCCTGATTCATCATTACTGATTCATTATTCCTGATTCATCATTCATCATTCCTGATTCATCATTCCTGATTCCTGATCATCATTCCTGATCATCATTCCTGATTCATCATTCATCATTCCTGATTCATCATTCCTGATTCCTGATTCATCATTCCTGATTCCTGATTCATCATTCCTGATTCCTGATTCATCATTCCTCATTCCTGATTCATCATTCCTGATTTCATGATTCACCATTCCTAATTCCTGATTCATCATTCCTCTTTCCTGATTCATCATTCCTGATTCCTGATTCATCATTCCTGTTTCCTGATTCATCATTCCTCATTCCTGATTCCTCAAACCTCATTCCTGATTCATCAATCCTGATTCCTGATTGATCATTCCTCATTCCTGATTGATCATTCCTCCATTCCTGATTCCTGATTCCTGATTCCTGATTCATCATTCCTGATTCATCATTCCTGATTCCTGATTCATCATTGCTGATTCCTGATTCATCATTCATCATTCTGATTCATCATTCATCATTCCTGATTCATCATTCCTGATTCCTGATTCATCATTCCTGATTCCTGATTCATCATTCCTGATTCCTGATTCATCATTCCTGATTCCTGATTCATCATTCCTGATTCATGATTCACCATTCCTGATTCCTGATTCATCATTCCTCTTTCCTGATTCATCATTCCTGATTCCTGATTCATCATTCCTCTTTCCTGATTCATCATTCCTCATTCCTGATTCATCAAACCTCATTCCTGATTCATCAATCCTGATTCCTGATTGATCATTCCTCATTCCTGATTGATCATTCCTCATTCCTGATACATCATTCCTGATTCCTGATTCATTCATTCCTGATTCCTGATTAATCACTCCTGATTCCTGATTCCTGATTCCTGATTCATCATTCCTGATTCATCATTCCTGATTCCTGATTCATCATTGCTGATTCCTGATTCATCATTCCTGATTCCTGATTCATCATTCCTGATTCATCATTCATCATTCCTGATTGATCATTGCTGATTCCTGATTCATCATTCCTGATTCCTGATTCATCATTCCTGATTGCTGATTCATCATTCCTGATGCATCATTCCTGATTCATCATTCCTGATTCCTGTTTCATTATTCCTGATTCCTGATTCATCATTCCTGATTCATGATTCACCATTCCTGATTCCTGATTCGTCAATCCTCTTTCCTTGATTCATCATTCCTGATTCCTGATACATCATTCATCATTCCTGATTCATCATTCCTGATTCCTGATTCATCATTCCTGATTCCTGATTCATCATTCATGATTCCTGATTCATCATTCCTCATTCCTGATTCATCATTCTCATTCCTGATTGATCATTCCTCATTCCTGATTGATCATTCTCATTCCTGATTCATCATTCCTGATTCTTGATTCATCATTCCTGATTCCTGATTAATCACTCCTGATTCCTGATTCCTGATTCATCATTTCTGATTCATCAATCCTGATTCATCATTCATCATTCCTGATTCATCATTCCTGATTCCTGATTCATCATTCCTGATTCCTGATTCATCATTCATCATTCATCATTCCTGATTTATCATTCCTTATTCCTGATCACTGATTCATCATTCCTGATTCCTGATTCATCATTCCTGATTCATCATTCATCATTCCTGATTCATCATTCCTGATTCCTGATTCATCATTGCTGATTCCTGATTCATCATTCATCATTGCTGATTCATAATTCCTGATTCCTGATTCCTGATTCCTGATTCATCATTCCTGATTGATCATTCCTCATTCCTGATTCATCATTCCTGATTCCTGATTGATCATTCCTCATTCCTGATTGATCATTCCTCATTCCTGATTCATCATTCCTGATTCTTGATTCATCATTCCTGATTCCTGATTAATCACTCCTGATTCCTAATTCCTGATTCATCATTCGTGATTCATCATTCATCATTCCTGATTCTCATCATCATCATTCCTGATTCATCATTCCTGATCATCATTCCTGATTCCTGATTCATCATTGCTGATTTCTGATTCATGATTCATCATTCCTGATTCCTGATTCATCATTCCTGATTGATCATTCCTCATTCCTGATTCATCATTCCTGATTCCTGATTCATCATTCTCTGATTCCTGATTAATCACTCCTGATTCCTGATTCCTGATTCCTGATTCATCATTCCTGATTCATCATTCCTGATTCCTGATTCATCATTGCTGATTCCTGATTCATCATTCCTGATTCCTGATTCATCATTCCTGATTCATCATTCATCATTCCTGATTGATCATTGCTGATTCCTGATTCATCATTCCTGATTCCTGATTCATCATCCTGATTGCTGATTCATCATTCCTGATGCATCATTCCTGATTCATCATTCCTGATTCCTGTTTCATTATTCCTGATTCCTGATTCATCATTCCTGATTCATGATTCACCATTCCTGATTCCTGATTCGTCATTCCTCTTTCCTGATCATCATTCCTGATTCCTGATTCATCATTCCTGCTTCCTGATTCATCATTCCTGATTCCTGATTCCTGATTCATCATTACTGATTCATTATTCCTGATTCATCATTCATCATTCCTGATTCATCATTCCTGATTCCTGATTCATCATTCCTGATTCATCATTCCTGATTCATCATTCATCATTCCTGATTCATCATTCCTGATTCCTGATTCATCATTCCTGATTCCTGATTCATCATTCCTGATTCCTGATTCATCATTCCTGATTCCTGATTCATCATTCCTGATCATGATTCACCATTCCTAATTTCCCTGATTCATCATTCCTCTTCCTGATTCATCATTCCTGATCCTGATTCATCATTCCTGTTTCCTGATTCATCATTCCTCATTCCTGATTCCTCAAACTCATTCCTGATTCATCAATCCTGATTCCTGATTGATCATTCCTCATTCCTGATTGATCATTCCTCATTCCTGATTCCTGATTCCTGATTCCTGATTCATCATTCCTGATTCATCATTCCTGATTCCTGATTCATCATTGCTGATTCCTGATTCATTCAATTCATCATTCCTGATTCATCATTCATCATTCCTGATTCATCATTCCTGATTCCTGATTCATCATTCCTGATTCCTGATTCATCATTCCTGATTCCTGATTCATCATTCCTGATTCCTGATTCATCATTCCTGATTCATGATTCACCATTCCTGATTCCTGATTCATCATTCCTCTTTCCTGATTCATCATTCCTGATTCCTGATTCATCATTCCTCTTTCCTGATTCATCATTCCTCATTCCTGATTCATCAAACCTCATTCCTGATTCATCAATCCTGATTCCTGATTGATCATTCCTCATTCCTGATTGATCATTCCTCATTCCTGATTCATCATTCCTGATTCCTGATTCATCATTCCTGATTCCTGATTAATCACTCCTGATTCCTGATTCCTGATCCTGATTCATCATTCCTGATTCATCATCCTGATTCCTGATTCATCATTGCTGATTCCTGATTCATCATTCCTGATTCCTGATTCATCATTCCTGATTCATCATTCATCATTCCTGATTGATCATTGCTGATTGCTGATTCATCATTCCTGATTCCTGATTCATCATTCCTGATTGCTGATTCATCATTCCTGATGCATCATTCCTGATTCATCATTCCTGATTCCTGTTTCATTATTCCTGATTCCTGATTCATCATTCCTGATTCTTGATTCACCATCCTGATTCCTGATTCGTCAATCCTCTTTCCTGATTCATCATTCCTGATTCCTGATACATCATTCATCATTCCTGATCATCATTCCTGATTCCCTGATTAATCACTCCTGATTCCTGATTCCTGATTCATCATTCTGATTCATCAATCCTGATTGATCATTCCTCATTCCTGATTGATCATTCCTCATTCCTGATTCCTGATTCCTGATTCCTGATTCATCCATTCCTGATTCATCATTCCTGATTCCTGATTCATCATTGCTGATTCCTGATTCATCATTCATCATTCCTGATTCATCATTCATCATTCCTGATTCATCATTCTGATTCCTGATTCATCATTCCTGATTCCTGATTCATCATTCCTGATTCCTGATTCATCATTCCTGATTCCTGATTCATCATTCCTGATTCATGATTCACCATTCCTGATTCCTGATTCATCATTCCTCTTTCCTGATTCATCATTCCTGATTCCTGATTCATCATTCCTCTTTCCTGATTCATCATTCCTCATTCCTGATTCATCAAACCTCATTCCTGATTCATCAATCCTGATTCCTGATTGATCATTCCTCATTTCCTGATTGATCATTCCTCATTCCTGATTCATCATTCCTGATTCCTGATTCATCATTCCTGATTCCTGATTAATCACTCCTGATTCCTGATTCCTGATTCCTGATTCATCATTCCTGATTCATCATCCTGATTCCTGATTCATCATTGCTGATTCCTGATTCATCATTCTGATTCCTGATTCATCATTCCTGATTCATCATTCATCCTGATTGATCATTGCTGATTCTGATTCCATTGCTGATTCCTGATTCATCATTCCTGATTGCCTGATTCATCATTCCTGATTGCTGATCATTCCTGATGCATCATCCGATTCATCTCTGATTCCTGTTTCATATTCCTGATTCCTGATTCATCATTCTGATTCATGATTCACCATTCCTGATTCCTGATTCGTCAATCCTCTTTCCCTGATTCATCATTCCTGATTCCTGATACATCATTCATCATTCCTGATTCATCATTCCTGATTCCTGATTAATCACTCCTGATTCCTGATTCCTGATTCATCATTTCTGATTCATCAATCCTGATTCATCATTCATCATTCCTGATTCATCATTCCTGATTCCTGATTCATCATTGCTGATTCCTGATTCATCATTCATCATTCATCATTCCTGATTTATCATTCCTTATTCCTGATTCATCATTCCTGATTCCTGATTCATCATTCCTGATTCATCATTCATCATTCCTGATTCATCATTCCTGATTCCTGATTCATCATTGCTGATTCCTGATTCATCATTCATCATTGCTGATTCATCATTCCTGATTCCTGATTCCTGATTCCTGATTCATCATTCCTGATTGATCATTCCTCATTCCTGATTCATCATTCCTGATTCCTGATTGATCATTCCTCATTCCTGATTGATCATTCCTCATTCCTGATTCATCATTCCTGATTCTTGATTCATCATTCCTGATTCCTGATTAATCACTCCTGATTCCTAATTCCTGATTCATCATTCGTGATTCATCATTCATCATTCCTGATTCATCATTCATCATTCCTGATTCATCATTCCTGATTCATCATTCCTGATTCCTGATTCATCATTGCTGATTTCTGATTCATGATTCATCATTCCTGATTCCTGATTCATCATTCCTGATTGATCATTCCTCATTCCTGATTCATCATTCCTGATTCCTGATTCATCATTCCTGATTCCTGATTAATCACTCCTGATTCTGATTCCTGATTCCTGATTCATCATTCCTGATTCATCATTCCTGATTCCTGTTTCATCATTGCTGATTCCTGATTCATCATTCCTGATTCCTGATTCATCATTCCTGATTCATCATTCATCATTCCTGATTGATCATTGCTGATTCCTGATTCATCATTCCTGATTCCTGATTCATCATTCCTGATTGCTGATTCATCATTCCTGATGCATCATTCCTGATTCATCATTCCTGATTCCTGTTTCATTATTCCTGATTCCTGATTCATCATTCCTGATTCATGATTCACCATTCCTGATTCCTGATTCCTGATTCATCATTACTGATTCATTATTCCTGATTCATCATTCATCATTCCTGATTCATCATTCCTGATTCCTGATTCATCATTCCTGATTCATCATTCCTGATTCATCATTCATCATTCCTGATTCATCATTCCTGATTCCTGATTCATCATTCCTGATTCCTGATTCATCATTCCTGATTCCTGATTCATCATTCCTCATTCCTGATTCATCATTCCTGATTCATGATTCACCATTCCTAATTCCTGATTCATCATTCTCTTTCCTGATTCATCATTCCTGATTCCTGATTCATCATTCCTGTTTCCTGATTCATCATTCCTCATTCCTGATTCCTCAAACCTCATTCCTGATTCATCAATCCTGATTCCTGATTGATCATTCCTCATTCCTGATTGATCATTCCTCATTCCTGATTCCTGATTCCTGATTCCTGATTCATCATTCCTGATTCATCATTCCTGATTCCTGATTCATCATTGCTGATTCCTGATTCATTATTCATCATTCCTGATTCATCATTCATCATTCCTGATTCATCATTCCTGATTCCTGATTCATCATTCCTGATTCCTGATTCATCATTCCTGATTCCTGATTCATCATTCCTGATTCCTGATTCATCATTCCTGATTCATGATTCACCATTCCTGATTCCTGATTCATCATTCCTCTTTCCTGATTCATCATTCCTGATTCCTGATTCATCATTCCTCTTTCCTGATTCATCATTCCTCATTCCTGATTCATCAAACCTCATTCCTGATTCATCAATCCTGATTCCTGATTGATCATTCCCTCATTCCTGATTGATCATTCCTCATTCCTGATACATCATTCCTGATTCCTGATTCATCATTCCTGATTCCTGATTAATCACTCCTGATTCCTGATTCCTGATTCCTGATTCATCATTCCTGATTCATCATTCCTGATTCCTGATTCATCATTGCTGATTCCTGATTCATCATTCCTGATTCCTGATTCATCATTCCTGATTCATCATTCATCATTCCTGATTCATCATTCCTGATTCCTGATTCATCATTCCTGATTCCTGATTCATCATTCCTGATTGCTGATTCATCATTCCTGATGCATCATTCCTGATTCATCATTCCTGATTCCTGTTTCATTATTCCTGATTCCTGATTCATCATTCCTGATTCATGATTCACCATTCCTGATTCCTGATTCGTCAATCCTCTTTCCTGATTCATCATTCCTGATTCCTGATACATCATTCATCATTCCTGATTCATCATTCCTGATTCCTGATTCATCATTCCTGATTCCTGATTCATCATTCATGATTCCTGATTCATCATTCCTCATTCCTGATTCATCATTCCTCATTCCTGATTGATCATTCCTCATTCCTGATTGATCATTCCTCATTCCTGATTCATCATTCCTGATTCTTGATTCATCATTCCTGATTCCTGATTAATCACTCCTGATTCCTGATTCCTGATTCATCATTTCTGATTCATCAATCCTGATTCATCATTCATCCATTCCTGATTCATCATTCCTGATTCCTGATTCATCATTGCTGATTCCTGATTCATCATTCATCATTCCTGATTTATCATTCCTTATTCCTGATTCATCATTCCTGATTCCTGATTCATCATTCCTGATTCATCATTCATCATTCCTGATTCATCATTCCTGATTCCTGATTCATCATTGCTGATTCCTGATTCATCATTCATCATTGCTGATTCATCATTCCTGATTCCTGATTCCTGATTCCTGATTCATCATTCCTGATTGATCATTCCTCATTCCTGATTCATCATTCCTGATTCCTGATTGATCATTCCTCATTCCTGATTGATCATTCCTCATTCCTGATTCATCATTCCTGATTCTTGATTCATCATTCCTGATTCTGATTAATCACTCCTGATTCCTAATTCCTGATTCATCATTCGTGATTCATCATTCATCATTCCTGATTCATCATTCATCATTCCTGATTCATCATTCCTGATTCATCATTCCTGATTCCTGATTCATCATTGCTGATTTCTGATTCATGATTCATCATTCCTGATTCCTGATTCATCATTCCTGATTGATCATTCCTCATCCTGATTCATCATTCCTGATTCCTGATTCATTCATTCCTGATTCCTGATTAATCACTCCTGATTCCTGATTCCTGATTCCTGATTCATCATTCCTGATTCATCATTCCTGATTCCTGATTCATCATTGCTGATTCCTGATTCATCATTCCTGATTCCTGATTCATCATTCCTGATTCATCATTCATCATTCCTGATTGATCATTGCTGATTCCTGATTCATCATTCCTGATTCCTGATTCATCATTCCTGATTGCTGATTCATCATTCCTGATGCATCATTCCTGATTCATCATTCCTGATTCCTGTTTCATTATTCCTGATTCCTGATTCATCATTCCTGATTCATGATTCACCATTCCTGATTCCTGATTCGTCATTCCTCTTTCCTGATTCATCATTCCTGATTCCTGATACATCATTCATCATTCCTGATTCATCATTCCTGATTCCTGATTCATCATTCCTGATTCCTGATTCATCATTCATCATTCCTGATTCATCATTCCTCATTCCTGATTCTCATTCTCATTCCTGATTGATCATTCCTCATTCCTGATTGATCATTCCTCATTCCTGATTCATCATTCCTGATTCTTGATTCATCATTCCTGATTCCTGATTAATCACTCCTGATTCCTGATTCCTGATTCATCATTCCTGATTCATCAATCCTGATTCATCATTCATCATTCCTGATTCATCATTCCTGATTCCTGATTCATCATTGCTGATTCCTGATTCATCATTCATCATTCATCATTCCTGATTTATCATTCCTTATTCCTGATTCATCATTCCTGATTCCTGATTCATCATTCCTGATTCATCATTCATCATTCCTGATTCATCATTCCTGATTCCTGATTCATCATTCCTGATTCCTGATTCATCATTCCTGATTCATGATTCACCATTCCTGATTCCTGATTCATCATTCCTCTTTCCTGATTCATCATTCCTGATTCCTGATTCATCATTCCTCTTTCCTGATTCATCATTCCTGATTCCCTGATTCATCAAACCTCATTCCTGATTCATCAATCCTGATTCCTGATTGATCATTCCTCATTCCTGATTGATCATTCCTCATTCCTGATTCATCATTCCTGATTCCTGATTCATCATTCCTGATTCCTGATTAATCACTCCTGATTCCTGATTCCTGATTCCTGATTCATCATTCCTGATTCATCATTCCTGATTCCTGATTCATCATTGCTGATTCCTGATTCATCATTCCTGATTCTGATTGATCATTCCTGATTCATCATTCATCATTCCTGATTGATCATTGCTGATTCCTGATTCATCATTCATCATTCCTGATTCATCATTCCTGATTCCTGATTCATCATTCCTGATTCCTGATTCATCATTCATCATTCCTGATTCATCATTCCTCATTCCTGATTCATCATTCCTCATTCCTGATTGATCATTCCTCATTCCTGATTGATCATTCCTCATTCCTGATTCATCATTCCTGATTCTTGATTCATCATTCCTGATTCCTGATTAATCACTCCTGATTCCTGATTCCTGATTCATCATTTCTGATTCATCAATCCTGATTCCATCATTCATCTTCCTGATTCATCATTCCTGATTCCTGATTCATCATTGCTGATTCCTGATTCATCATTCATCATTCATCATTCCTGATTTATCATTCCTTATTCCTGATTCATCATTCCTGATTCCTGATTCATCATTCCTGATTCATCATTCATCATTCCTGATTCATCATTCCTGATTCCTGATTCATCATTGCTGATTCCTGATTCATCATTCATCATTGCTGATTCATCATTCCTGATTCCTGATTCCTGATTCCTGATTCATCATTCCTGATTGATCATTCCTCATTCTGATTCATCATTCCTGATTCCTGATTGATCATTCCTCATTCCTGATTGATCATTCCTCATTCCTGATTCATCATTCCTGATTCTGTATTCATCATTCCTGATTCCTGATTAATCACTCCTGATTCCTAATTCCTGATTCATCATTCGTGATTCATCATTCATCATTCCTGATTCATCATTCATCATTCCTGATTCATCATTCCTGATTCATCATTCCTGATTCCTGATTCATCATTGCTGATTCCTGATTCATGATTCATCATTCCTGATTCCTGATTCATCATTCCTGATTGATCATTCCTCATTCCTGATTCATCATTCCTGATTCCTGATTCATCATTCCTGATTCCTGATTAATCACTCCTGATTCCTGTTTCCTGATTCCTGATTCATCATTCCTGATTCATCATTCCTGATTCCTGATTCATCATTGCTGATTCCTGATTCATCATTCCTGATTCCTGATTCATCATTCCTGATTCATCATTCATCATTCCTGATTGATCATTGCTGATTCCTGATTCATCATTCCTGATTCCTGATTCATCATTCCTGATTCCTGATTAATCACTCCTGATTCCTGATTCCTGATTCATCATTCATCATTCCTGATTCATCATTCATCATTCCTGATTCATCATTCATCATTCCTGATTGATCATTGCTGATTCCTGATTCATCATTCCTGATTCCTGATTCATCATTCCTGATTGCTGATTCATCATTCCTGATGCATCATTCCTGATTCATCATTCCTGATTCCTGTTTCATTATTCCTGATTCCTGATTCATCATTCCTGATTCATCATTCATCATTCCTGATTCGTCATTCATCATTCCTGATTCATCATTCCTGATTCCTGATTCCTGATTCATCATTCCTGATTCCTGATTCCTGATTCATCATTACTGATTCATTATTCCTGATTCATCATTCATCATTCCTGATTCATCATTCCTGATTCCTGATTCATCATTCCTGATTCCTGATTCATCATTCCTGATTGCTGATTCATCATTCCTGATGCATCATTCCTGATTCATCATTCCTGATTCCTGTTTCATTATTCCTGATTCCTGATTCATCATTCCTGATTCATGATTCACCATTCCTGATTCCTGATTCGTCAATCCTCTTTCCTGATTCATCATTCCTGATTCCTGATACATCATTCATCATTCCTGATTCATCATTCCTGATTCCTGATTCATCATTCCTGATTCCTGATTCATCATTCATCATTCCTGATTCGTCAATCCTCTTTCCTGATTCATCATTCCTGATTCCTGATACATCATTCATCATTCCTGATTCATCATTCCTGATTCCTGATTCATCATTCCTGATTCCTGATTCATCATTCATCATTCCTGATTCATCATTCCTGATCCTGATATATCATTCATCATTCCTGATTCATCATTCCTGATTCCTGATTCATCATTCCTGATTCCTGATTCATCATTCATCATTCCTGATTCATCATTCCTCATTCCTGATTCATCATTCCTCATTCCTGATTCATCATTCCTCATTCCTGATTGATCATTCCTCATTCCTGATTCATCATTCCTGATTCTTGATTCATCATTCCTGATTCCTGATTAATCATTCCTGATTCATCAATCCTGATTCATCATTCATCATTCCTGATTCATCATTCCTGATTCCTGATTCATCATTGCTGATTCCTGATTCATCATTCATCATTCCCGATTCCTGATTCATCATTCCTGATTCATCATTCATCATTCCTGTTTTCATCATTCATCATTCCTGATTCATCATTGCTGATTCCCTGATTCATCATTCATCATTCCTGATTCATCATTGCTGATTCCGGATTCATCATTCATCATTCCTGATTCATCATTCGTCATTCCTGATTCATCATTCCTGATTCCTGACTCATCATGCATCATTCCTGATTCATCATTCCTTTTTCCTGATTCATCATTCCTGATTCCTGATTCCTGATTCATCATTCCCGATTCATCATTCATCATTCCTGATTCATCATTCCTGATTCCTGATTCCTGATTCCTGATTCATCATTCATCATTCCTGATTCATCATTCCTCATTCCTGATTCATCATTCCTCATTCCTGATTGATCATTCCTCATTCCTGATTGATCATTCCTCATTCCTGATTCATCATTCCTGATTCTTGATTCATCATTCCTGATTCCTTATTAATCACTCCTGATTCCTAATTCCTGATTGATCATTCCTGATTCATCATTCATCATTCCTGATTCATCATTCATCATTCCTGATTCATCATTCCTGATTCATCATTCCTGATTCCTGATTCATCATTGCTGATTCCTGATTCATGATTCATCATTCCTGATTCCTGATTCATCATTCCTGATTCATCATTCATCATTCCTGATTCATCATTCATCACTCCTGACTCATCATTCATCATTCCTGATTCATCATTCCTTATTCCTGATTCATCATTCCTGATTCCTGATATATCAGGAATAGAATGATGAATCAGGAATGATGAATGATTCATCATTCCTGATTCCTGATTCATCATTCATCATTCCTGATTCATCATTCCTCATTCCTGATTCATCATTCCTCATTCCTGATTCATCATTCCTCATTCCTGATTGATCATTCCTCATTCCTGATTCATCATTCCTGATTCTTGATTCATCATTCCTGATTCCTGATTAATCACTCCTGATTCCTGATTCCTGATTCATCATTCCTGATTCATCAATCCTGATTCATCATTCATCATTCCTGATTCATCATTCCTGATTCCTGATTCATCATTGCTGATTCCTGATTCATCATTCATCATTCCTGATTCCTGATTCATCATTCCTGATTCATCATTCATCATTCCTGATTCATCATTGCTGATTCCGGATTCATCATTCATCATTCCTGATTCATCATTCGTCATTCCTGATTCATCATTCCTGATTCCTGACTCATCATGCATCATTCCTGATTCATCATTCCTTATTCCTGATTCATCATTCCTGATTCCTGATTCATCATTCCTGATTCCTGATTCATCATTCCTGATTCCTGATTCCTGATTCATCATTCCCGATTCATCATTCATCATTCCTGATTCATCATTCCTGATTCTGATTCCTGATTCCTGATTCATCATTCATCATTCCTGATTCATCATTCCTGATTCCTGATTCATCATTGCTGATTCCTGATACATCATTCATCATTGCTGATTCATCATTCCTGGTTCCTGATTCCTGATTCCTGATTCATCATTCCTGATTGATCATTCCTCATTCCTGATTCATCATTCCTGATTCCTGATTGATCATTCCTCATTCCTGATTGATCATTCCTCATTCCTGATTCATCATTCCTGATTCTTGATTCATCATTCCTGATTCCTGATTAATCACTCCTGATTCCTAATTCCTGATTCATCATTCGTGATTCATCATTCATCATTCCTGATTCATCATTCATCATTCCTGATTCATCATTCCTGATTCATCATTCCTGATTCCTGATTCATCATTGCTGATTCCTGATTCATGATTCATCATTCCTGATTCCTAATTCATCATTCCTGATTGATCATTCCTCATTCCTGATTCATCATTCCTGATTCTGATTCATCATTCCTGATTCCTGATTAATCACTCCTGATTCCTGTTTCCTGATTCCTGATTCATCATTCCTGATTCATCATTCCTGATTCCTGATTCATCATTGCTGATTCCTGATTCATCATTCCTGATTCCTGATTCATCATTCCTGATTCATCATTCATCATTCCTGATGATCATTGCTGATTCCTGATTCATCATTCCTGATTCCTGATTCATCATTCCTGATTCCTGATTAATCACTCCTGATTCCTGATTCCTGATTCATCATTCATCATTCCTGATTCATCATTCATCATTCCTGATTCATCATTCATCATTCCTGATTGATCATTGCTGATTCCTGATTCATCATTCCTGATTCATCATTCCTGATTGCTGATTCATCATTCCTGATGCATCATTCCTGATTCATCATTCCTGATTCCTGTTTCATTATTCCTGATTCCTGATTCATCATTCCTGATTCATCATTCATCATTCCTGATTCGTCATTCATCATTCCTGATTCATCATTCCTGATTCCTGATTCCTGATTCATCATTCCTGATTCCTGATTCCTGATTCATCATTACTGATTCATTATTCCTGATTCATCATTCATCATTCCTGATTCATCATTCCTGATTCCTGATTCATCATTCCTGATTGCTGATTCATCATTCCTGATTGCTGATTCATCATTCCTGATGCATCATTCCTGATTCATCATTCCTGATTCCTGTTTCATTATTCCTGATTCCTGATTCATCATTCCTGATTCATGATTCACCATTCCTGATTCCTGATTCGTCAATCCTCTTTCCTGATTCATCATTCCTGATTCCTGATACATCATTCATCATTCCTGATTCATCATTCCTGATTCCTGATTCATCATTCCTGATTCCTGATTCATCATTCATCATTCCTGATTCGTCAATCCTCTTTCCTGATTCATCATTCCTGATTCCTGATACATCATTCATCATTCCTGATTCATCATTCCTGATTATTCCTGATTCATCATTCCTGATTCCTGATTCATCATTCATCATTCCTGATTCATCATTCCTGATTCCTGATATAATCATTCATCATTCCTGATTCATCATTCCTGATTCCTGATTCATCATTCCTGATTCATGATTCATCATTCATCATTCCTGATTCATCATTCCTCATTCCTGATTCATCATTCCTCATTCCTGATTCATCATTCCTCATTCCTGATTGATCATTCCTCATTCCTGATTCATCATTCCTGATTCTTGATTCATCATTCCTGATTCCTGATTAATCATTCCTGATTCATCAATCCTGATTCATCATTCATCATTCCTGATTCATCATTCCTGATTCCTGATTCATCATTGCTGATTCCTGATTCATCATTCATCATTCCCGATTCCTGATTCATCATTCCTGATTCATCATTCATCATTCCTGTTTCATCATTCATCATTCCTGATTCATCATTGCTGATTCCTGATTCATCATTCATCATTCCTGATTCATCATTGCTGATTCCGGATTCATCATTCATCATTCTGATTCATCATTCGTCATTCCTGATTCATCATTCCTGATTCCTGACTCATCATGCATCATTCCTGATTCATCATTCCTTTTTCCTGATTCATCATTCCTGATTCCTGATTCCTGATTCTCATTCCCGATTCATCATTCATCATTCCTGATTCATCATTCCTGATTCCTGATTCCTGATTCCTGATTCATCATTCATCATTCCTGATTCATCATTCCTCATTCCTGATTCATCATTCCTCATTCCTGATTGATCATTCCTCATTCCTGATTGATCATTCCTCATTCCTGATTCATCATTCCTGATTCTTGATTCATCATTCCTGATTCCTTATTAATCACTCCTGATTCCTAATTCCTGATTGATCATTCCTGATTCATCATTCATCATTCCTGATTCATCATTCATCATTCCTGATTCATCATTCCTGATTCATCATTCCTGATTCCTGATTCATCATTGCTGATTCCTGATTCATGATTCATCATTCCTGATTCCTGATTCATCATTCCTGATTCATCATTCATCATTCCTGATTCATCATTCATCACTCCTGACTCATCATTCATCATTCCTGATTCATCATTCCTTATTCCTGATTCATCATTCCTGATTCCTGATATATCAGGAATCAGGAATGATGAATCAGGAATGATGAATGATTCATCATTCCTGATTCCTGATTCATCATTCATCATTCCTGATTCATCATTCCTCATTCCTGATTCATCATTCCTCATTCCTGATTCATCATTCCTCATTCCTGATTGATCATTCCTCATTCCTGATTCATCATTCCTGATTCTTGATTCATCATTCCTGATTCCTGATTAATCACTCCTGATTCCTGATTCCTGATTCATCATTCCTGATTCATCAATCCTGATTCATCATTCATCATTCCTGATTCCTCATTCCTGATTCCTGATTCATCATTGCTGATTCCTGATTCATCATTCATCATTCCTGATTCCTGATTCATCATTCCTGATTCATCATTCATCATTCCTGATTCATCATTGCTGATTCCGGATTCATCATTCATCATTCCTGATTCATCATTCGTCATTCCTTGATTCATCATTCCTGATTCCTGACTCATCATGCATCATTCCTGATTCATCATTCCTTATTCCTGATTCATCATTCCTGATTCCTGAATCATCATTCCTGATTCCTGATTCATCATTCCTGATTCCTGATTCCTGATTCATCATTCCCGATTCATCATTCATCATTCCTGATTCATCATTCCTGATTCCTGATTCCTGATTCCTGATTCATCATTCATCATTCCTGATTCATCATTCCTCATTCCTGATTCATCATTCCTCATTCCTGATTGATCATTCCTCATTCCTGATTGATCATTCCTCATTCCTGATTCATCATTCCTGATTCTTGATTCATCATTCCTGATTCCTTATTAATCACTCCTGATTCCTAATTCCTGATTGATCATTCCTGATTCATCATTCATCATTCCTGATTCATCATTCATCATTCCTGATTCATCATTCCTGATTCATCATTCCTGATTCCTGATTCATCATTCCTGATTCCTGATTCATCATTCATCATTCCTGATTCATCATTCCTCATTCCTGATTCATCATTCCTCATTCCTGATTCATCATTCCTCATTCCTGATTGATCATTCCTCATTCCTGATTCATCATTCCTGATTCTTGATTCATCATTCCTGATTCCTGATTAATCACTCCTGATTCCTGATTCCTGATTCATCATTCCTGATTCATCAATCCTGATTCATCATTCATCATTCCTGATTCATCATTCCTGATTCCTGATTCATCATTGCTGATTCCTGATTCATTCATTCATCATTCCTGATTCCTGATTCATCATTCCTGATTCATCATTCATCATTCCTGATTCATCATTGCTGATTCCGGATTCATCATTCATCATTCCTGATTCATCATTCGTCATTCCTGATTCATCATTCCTGATTCCTGACTCATCATGCATCATTCCTGATTCATCATTCCTTATTCCTGATTCATCATTCCTGATTCCTGATTCATCATTCCTGATTCCTGATTCATCATTCCTGATTCCTGATTCCTGATTCATCATTCCCGATTCATCATTCATCATTCCTGATTCATCATTCCTGATTCCTGATTCCTGATTCCTGATTCATCATTCATCATTCCTGATTCATCATTCCTCATTCCTGATTCATCATTCCTCATTCCTGATTGATCATTCCTCATTCCTGATTGATCATTCCTCATTCCTGATTCATCATTCCTGATTCTTGATTCATCATTCCTGATTCCTTATTAATCACTCCTGATTCCTAATTCCTGATTGATCATTCCTGATTCATCATTCATCATTCCTGATTCATCATTCATCATTCCTGATTCATCATTCCTGATTCATCATTCCTGATTCCTGATTCATCATTGCTGATTCCTGATTCATAATTCATCATTCCTGATTCCTGATTCATCATTCCTGATTCATCATTCATCATTCCTGATTCATCATTCATCACTCCTGACTCATCATTCATCATTCCTGATTCATCATTCCTTATTCCTGATTCATCATTCCTGATTCCTGATATATCAGGAATCAGGAATGATGAATCAGGAATGATGAATGATTCATCATTCCTGATTCCTGATTCATCATTCATCATTCCTGATTCATCATTCCTCATTCCTGATTCATCATTCCTCATTCCTGATTCATCATTCCTCATTCCTGATTGATCATTCCTCATTCCTGATTCATCATTCCTGATTCTTGATTCATCATTCCTGATTCCTGATTAATCACTCCTGATTCCTGATTCCTGATTCATCATTCCTGATTCATCAATCCTGATTCATCATTCATCATTCCTGATTCATCATTCCTGATTCCTGATTCATCATTGCTGATTCCTGATTCATCATTCATCATTCCTGATTCCTGATTCATCATATTCCTGATTCATCATTCATCATTCCTGATTCATCATTCATCATTCCTGATTCATCATTTCTGATTCCTGATTCATCATTCATCATTCCTGATTCATCATTGCTGATTCCGGATTCATCATTCATCATTCCTGATTCATCATTCCTTATTCCTGATTCATCATTCCTGATTCCTGATTCATCATTCATCATTCCTGATTCATCATTCCTGATTCCTGATTCCTCATTCCTGATTCCTGATTCCTGATTCATCATTCCCGATTCATCATTCATCATTCCTGATTCATCATTCCTGATTCCTGATTCATCATTCCTGATTCCTGATTGATCATTCCTCATTCATCATTCCTTATTCCTGATTCATCATTCCTGATTCCTGATTCATGATTCACCATTCCTGATTCCTGATTCGTCATTCCTCTTTCCTGATTCATCATTCCTGATTCCTGATATATCATTCATCATTCCTGATTCATCATTCCTGATTCCTGATTCATCATTCCTGATTCCTGATTCATCATTCATCATTCCTGATTCATCATTCCTCATTCCTGATTCATCATTCCTCATTCCTGATTCATCATTCATCATTCCTGATTCATCATTCATCATTCCTGAATCATCATTCCTGATTCCTGATTCCTGATTCATCATTCCTGATTCATCATTCCTGATTCATCATTGCTGATTCCTGATTCATCATTGCTGATTCCTGATTCATCATTCATCATTGCTGATTCATCATTCCTGATTCCTGATTCCTGATTCATCATTCCTGATTCATCATTCCTGATTTCTGATTCATCATTCATCATTCCTGATTCTTGATTCATCATTCCTGATTCATCATTCCTGATCCATCATTCATCATTCCTGATTCATCATTGCTGATTCCTGATTCATCATTGCTGATTCCTGATTCATCATTCATCATTGCTGATTCCTGATTCATCATTCATCATTCCTGATTCCTGATTTATCATTCCTGATTCATCATTCATCATTCCTCATTCCTGATTCATCATTCCTGATTCATCATTCATCATTCCTGATTCATCATTCATAATTCCTGAATCATCATTCCTGATCCCTGATTCATCATTCCTGTTTCCTGATTCATCATTCCTGATTTCTGACTCATCATTCATCATTCCTGATTCATCATTCCTTATTCCTGATTCATCATTCCTGATTCCTGATTCCTGATTCATCATTCCTGATTCATCATTCCTGATTCATCATTCATCATACCTCATTCATCATTCCTTATTCCTGATTCATCATTCCTGATTCCTGATTCATCATTCATCATTCCTGATTCATCATTCATCATTCATCATTCCTGATTCGTCATTCATCTATGAATTTGCTGGAATCTATGAATTTGCTGGAAAGATGGAATCTCTCCGTTTGAGAATTTTACGGCACATTGAACGTTTTTAATATTAGCTCGCGGTCAGGAATCTATGAATTTGCTGGAAAGATGGAATCTCTCCGTTTGAGAATTTTACGGCACATTCGACGTTTTTAATATTAGCTCGCGATCAGGAATCTATGAATTTGCTGGAAAGATGGAATCTCTCCGTTTGAGAATTTTACGGCACATTGAACGTTTTTAATATTAGCTCGCGGTCAGGAATCTATGAATTTGCTGGAAAGATGGAATCTCTCCGTTTGAGAATTTTACGGCACATTGAACGTTTTTAATAATAGCTGGCGATCAGGAATCTATGAATTTGCTGGAAAGATGGAATCTCTCCGTTTGAGAATTTTACGGCACATTCGACGTTTTTAATATTAGCTCGCGATCAGGAATCTATGAATTTGCTGGAAAGATGGAATCTCTCCGTTTGAGAATTTTACGGCACATTCGACGTTTTTAATATTAGCTCGCGGTCAGGAATCTATGAATTTGCTGGAAAGATGGAATCTCTCCGTTTGAGAATTTTACGGCACATTCGACGTTTTTAATATTAGCTCGCGGTCAGGAATCTATGAATTTGCTGGAAAGATGGAATCTCTCCGTTTGAGAATTTTACGGCACATTCGACGTTTTTAATATTAGCTCGCGGTCAGGAATCTATGAATTTGCTGGAAAGATGGAATCTCTCCGTTTGAGAATTTTACGGCACATTCGACGTTTTTAATATTAGCTCGCGGTCAGGAATCTATGAATTTGCTGGAAAGATGGAATCTCTCCGTTTGAGAATTTTACGGCACATTCGACGTTTTTAATATTAGCTCGCGATCAGGAATCTATGAATTTGCTGGAAAGATGGAATCTCTCCGTTTGAGAAATTTACGGCACATTCGACGTTTTTAATATTAGCTCGCGGTCAGGAATCTATGAATTTGCTGGAAAGATGGAATCTCTCCGTTTGAGAATTTTACGGCACATTCGACGTTTTTAATATTAGCTCGCGATCAGGAATCTATGAATTTGCTGGAAAGATGGAATCTCTCCGTTTGCGAATTTTACGGCACATTCGACGTTTTTAATATTAGCTCGCGGTCAGGAAACTATGAATTTGCTGGAAAGATGGAATCTCTCCGTTTGAGAATTTTACGGCACATTCGACGTTTTTAATATTAGCTCGCGGTCAGGAATCTATGAATTTGCTGGAAAGATGGAATCTCTCCGTTTGAGAAATTTACGGCACATTCGACGTTTTTAATATTAGCTCGCGGTCAGGAATCTATGAATTTGCTGGAAAGATGGAATCTCTCCGTTTGAGAATTTTACGGCACATTCGACGTTTTTAATATTAGCTCGCGATCAGGAATCTATGAATTTGCTGGAAAGATGGAATCTCTCCGTTTGCGAATTTTACGGCACATTCGACGTTTTTAATATTAGCTCGCGGTCAGGAATCTATGAATTTGCTGGAAAGATGGAATCTCTCCGTTTGAGAATTTTACGGCACATTCGACGTTTTTAATATTAGCTCGCGGTCAGGAATCTATGAATTTGCTGGAAAGATGGAATCTCTCCGTTTAAGAATTTTACGGCACATTGAACGTTTTTAATATTAGCTCACGGTCAGGAATCTATGAATTTGCTGGAAAGATGGAATCTGTCCGTCATTACTGATTCCTGACTCATCATTCATCATTCCTGATTCATCATTCCTTATTCCTGATTCATCATTCCTGATTCCTGATTCATCATTCATCATTCATCATTCCTGATTCATCATTCATCATTCCTGATTCGTCATTCATCATTCCTGATTCATCATTCCTGATTCCTGATTCCTGATTCATCATTCCTGATTCCTGATTCCTGATTCATCATTACTGATTCATTATTCCTGATTCATCATTCATCATTCCTGATTCATCATTCCTGATTCCTGATTCATCATTCCTGATTCATCATTCCTGATTCATCATTCATCATTCCTGATTCATCATTCCTGATTCCTGATTCATCATTCCTGATTCCTGATTCATCATTCCTGATTCCTGATTCATCATTCCTGATTCCTGATTCATCATTCCTGATTCATGATTCACCATTCCTAATTCCTGATTCATCATTCCTCTTTCCTGATTCATCATTCCTGATTCCTGATTCATCATTCCTGTTTCCTGATTCATCATTCCTCATTCCTGATTCATAAAACCTCATTCCTGATTCATCAATCCTGATTCCTGATTGATCATTCCTGATTCCTGATTGATCATTCCTCATTCCTGATTCATCATTCCTGATTCCTGTTTAATCACTCCTGATTCCTGATTCCTGATTCCTGATTCCTGATTCCTGATTCATCATTGCTGATTCCTGATTCATCATTCCTGATTCCTGATTCATCATTCCTGATTCATCATTCATCATTCCTGATTGATCATTGCTGATTCCTGATTCATCATTCCTGATTCATGATTCATCATTCCTGATTCATGATTCACCATTCCTAATTCCTGATTCATCATTCCTCTTTCCTGATTCATCATTCCTGATTCCTGATTCATCATTCCTGTTTCCTGATTCATCATTCCTGATTCCTGATTCGTCATTCATCATTCCTGATTCATCATTCCTGATTCCTGATTCCTGATTCATCATTCCTGATTCCTGATTCCTGATTCATCATTACTGATTCATTATTCCTGATTCATCATTCATCATTCCTGATTCATCATTCCTGATTCCTGATTCATCATTCCTGATTCATCATTCCTGATTCATCATTCATCATTCCTGATTCATCATTCCTGATTCCTGATTCATCATTCCTGATTCCTGATTCATCATTCCTGATTCCTGATTCATCATTCCTGATTCCTGATTCATCATTCCTGATTCATGATTCACCATTCCTAATTCCTGATTCATCATTCCTCTTTCCTGATTCATCATTCCTGATTCCTGATTCATCATTCCTGTTTCCTGATTCATCATTCCTCATTCCTGATTCATCAAACCTCATTCCTGATTCATCAATCCTGATTCCTGATTGATCATTCCTCATTCCTGATTGATCATTCCTCATTCCTGATTCATCATTCCTGATTCCTGATTCATCATTCCTGATTCCTGATTAATCACTCCTGATTCCTGATTCCTGATTCATCATTCATCATTCCTGATTCATCATTCATCATTCCTGATTCATCATTCATCATTCCTGATTGATCATTGCTGATTCCTGATTCATCATTCCTGATTCCTGATTCATCATTCCTGATTGCTGATTCATCATTCCTGATGCATCATTCCTGATTCATCATTCCTGATTCCTGTTTCATTATTCCTGATTCCTGATTCATCATTCCTGATTCATCATTCATCATTCCTGATTCGTCATTCATCATTCCTGATTCATCATTCCTGATTCCTGATTCCTGATTCATCATTCCTGAATCCTGATTCCTGATTCATCATTACTGATTCATTATTCCTGATTCATCATTCATCATTCCTGATTCATCATTCCTGATTCCTGATTCATCATTCCTGATTCATCATTCCTGATTCATCATTCATCATTCCTGATTCATCATTCCTGATTCCTGATTCATCATTCCTGATTCCTGATTCATCATTCCTGATTCCTGATTCATCATTCCTGATTCCTGATTCATCATTCCTGATTCATGATTCACCATTCCTAATTCCTGATTCATCATTCCTCTTTCCTGATTCATCATTCCTGATTCCTGATTCATCATTCCTGTTTCCTGATTCATCATTCCTCATTCCTGATTCCTCAAACCTCATTCCTGATTCATCAATCCTGATTCCTGATTGATCATTCCTCATTCCTGATTGATCATTCCTCATTCCTGATTCCTGATTCCTGATTCCTGATTCCTGATTCATCATTCCTGATTCCTGATTCATCATTGCTGATTCCTGATTCATCATTCATCATTCCTGATTCATCATTCATCATTCCTGATTCATCATTCCTGATTCCTGATTCATCATTCCTGATTCCTGATTCATCATTCCTGATTCCTGATTCATCATTCCTGATTCCTGATTCATCATTCCTGATTCATGATTCACCATTCCTGATTCCTGATTCATCATTCCTCTTTTCTGATTCATCATTCCTGATTCCTGATTCATCATTCCTCTTTCCTGATTCATCATTCCTCATTCCTGATTCATCAAACCTCATTCCTGATTCATCAATCCTGATTCCTGATTGATCATTCCTCATTCCTGATTGATCATTCCTCATTCCTGATTCATCATTCCTGATTCCTGATTCATCATTCCTGATTCCTGATTAATCACTCCTGATTCCTGATTCCTGATTCCTGATTCATCATTCCTGATTCATCATTCCTGATTCCTGATTCATCATTGCTGATTCCTGATTCATCATTCCTGATTCCTGATTCATCATTCCTGATTCATCATTCATCATTCCTGATTGATCATTGCTGATTCCTGATTCATCATTCCTGATTCCTGATTCATCATTCCTGATTGCTGATTCATCATTCCTGATGCATCATTCCTGATTCATCATTCCTGATTCCTGTTTCATTATTCCTGATTCCTGATTCATCATTCCTGATTCATGATTCACCATTCCTGATTCCTGATTCGTCAATCCTCTTTCCTGATTCATCATTCCTGATTCCTGATACATCATTCATCATTCCTGATTCATCATTCCTGATTCCTGATTCATCATTCCTGATTCCTGATTCATCATTCATGATTCCTGATTCATCATTCCTCATTCCTGATTCATCATTCCTCATTCCTGATTGATCATTCCTCATTCCTGATTGATCATTCCTCATTCCTGATTCATCATTCCTGATTCTTGATTCATCATTCCTGATTCCTGATTAATCACTCCTGATTCCTGATTCCTGATTCATCATTTCTGATTCATCAATCCTGATTCATCATTCATCATTCCTGATTCATCATTCCTGATTCCTGATTCATCATTGCTGATTCCTGATTCATCATTCATCATTCATCATTCCTGATTTATCATTCCTTATTCCTGATTCATCATTCCTGATTCCTGATTCATCATTCCTGATTCATCATTCATCATTCCTGATTCATCATTCCTGATTCCTGATTCATCATTGCTGATTCCTGATTCATCATTCATCATTGCTGATTCATCATTCCTGATTCCTGATTCCTGATTCCTGATTCATCATTCCTGATTGATCATTCCTCATTCCTGATTCATCATTCCTGATTCCTGATTGATCATTCCTCATTCCTGATTGATCATTCCTCATTCCTGATTCATCATTCCTGATTCTTGATTCATCATTCCTGATTCCTGATTAATCACTCCTGATTCCTAATTCCTGATTCATCATTCGTGATTCATCATTCATCATTCCTGATTCATCATTCATCATTCCTGATTCATCATTCCTGATTCATCATTCCTGATTCCTGATTCATCATTGCTGATTTCTGATTCATGATTCATCATTCCTGATTCCTGATTCATCATTCCTGATTGATCATTCCTCATTCCTGATTCATCATTCCTGATTCCTGATTCATCATTCCTGATTCCTGATTAATCACTCCTGATTCCTGATTCCTGATTCCTGATTCATCATTCCTGATTCATCATTCCTGATTCCTGATTCATCATTGCTGATTCCTGATTCATCATTCCTGATTCATCATTCATCATTCCTGAATCATCATTCCTGATTCCTGATTCCTGATTCATCATTCCTGATTCATCATTCCTGATTCATCATTCCTGATTCATCATTCATCATTCCTGATTCATCATTGCTGATTCCTGATTCATCATTCCTGATTCCTGATTCATCATTCCTGATTGCTGATTCATCATTCCTGATGCATCATTCCTGATTCATCATTCCTGATTCCTGTTTCATTATTCCTGATTCCTGATTCATCATTCCTGATTCATGATTCACCATTCCTGATTCCTGATTCGTCATTCCTCTTTCCTGATTCATCATTCCTGATTCCTGATACATCATTCATCATTCCTGATTCATCATTCCTGATTCCTGATTCATCATTCCTGATTCCTGATTCATCATTCATCATTCCTGATTCATCATTCCTCATTCCTGATTCATCATTCCTCATTCCTGATTGATCATTCCTCATTCCTGATTGATCATTCCTCATTCCTGATTGATCATTCCTGATTCTTGATTCATCATTCCTGATTCCTGATTAATCACTCCTGATTCCTGATTCCTGATTCATCATTCCTGATTCATCAATCCTGATTCATCATTCATCATTGCTGATTCATCATTCCTGATTCCTGATTCATCATTGCTGATTCCTGATTCATCATTCATCATTCATCATTCCTGATTTATCATTCCTTATTCCTGATTCATCATTCCTGATTCCTGATTCATCATTCCTGATTCATCATTCATCATTCCTGATTCATCATTCCTGATTCCTGATTCATCATTCCTGATTCCTGATTCATCATTCCTGATTCATGATTCACCATTCCTGATTCCTGATTCATCATTCCTCTTTCCTGATTCATCATTCCTGATTCCTGATTCATCATTCCTCTTTCCTGATTCATCATTCCTCATTCCTGATTCATCAAACCTCATTCCTGATTCATCAATCCTGATTCCTGATTGATCATTCCTCATTCCTGATTGATCATTCCTCATTCCTGATTCATCATTCCTGATTCCTGATTCATCATTCCTGATTCCTGATTAATCACTCCTGATTCCTGATTCCTGATTCCTGATTCATCATTCCTGATTCATCATTCCTGATTCCTGATTCATCATTGCTGATTCCTGATTCATCATTCCTGATTCCTGATTCATCATTCCTGATTCATCATTCATCATTCCTGATTGATCATTGCTGATTCCTGATTCATCATTGCTGATTCCTGATTCATCATTCCTGATTGCTGATTCATCATTCCTGATGCATCATTCCTGATTCATCATTCCTGATTCCTGTTTCATTATTCCTGATTCCTGATTCATCATTCCTGATTCATGATTCACCATTCCTGATTCCTGATTCGTCATTCCTCTTTCCTGATTCATCATTCCTGATTCCTGATACATCATTCATCATTCCTGATTCATCATTCCTGATTCCTGATTCATCATTCCTGATTCCTGATTCATCATTCATCATTCCTGATTCATCATTCCTCATTCCTGATTCATCATTCCTCATTCCTGATTGATCATTCCTCATTCCTGATTGATCATTCCTCATTCCTGATTCATCATTCCTGATTCTTGATTCATCATTCCTGATTCCTGATTAATCACTCCTGATTCCTGATTCCTGATTCATCATTTCTGATTCATCAATCCTGATTCATCATTCATCATTCCTGATTCATCATTCCTGATTCCTGATTCATCATTGCTGATTCCTGATTCATCATTCATCATTCATCATTCCTGATTTATCATTCCTTATTCCTGATTCATCATTCCTGATTCCTGATTCATCATTCCTGATTCATCATTCATCATTCCTGATTCATCATTCCTGATTCCTGATTCATCATTGCTGATTCCTGATTCATCATTCATCATTGCTGATTCATCATTCCTGATTCCTGATTCCTGATTCCTGATTCATCATTCCTGATTGATCATTCCTCATTCCTGATTCATCATTCCTGATTCCTGATTGATCATTCCTCATTCCTGATTGATCATTCCTCATTCCTGATTCATCATTCCTGATTCTTGATTCATCATTCCTGATTCCTGATTAATCACTCCTGATTCCTAATTCCTGATTCATCATTCGTGATTCATCATTCATCATTCCTGATTCATCATTCATCATTCCTGATTCATCATTCCTGATTCATCATTCCTGATTCCTGATTCATCATTGCTGATTCCTGATTCATGATTCATCATTCCTGATTCCTGATTCATCATTCCTGATTGATCATTCCTCATTCCTGATTCATCATTCCTGATTCCTGATTCATCATTCCTGATTCCTGATTAATCACTCCTGATTCCTGATTCCTGATTCCTGATTCATCATTCCTGATTCATCATTCCTGATTCCTGATTCATCATTGCTGATTCCTGATTCATCATTCCTGATTCCTGATTCATCATTCCTGATTCATCATTCATCATTCCTGATTGATCATTGCTGATTCCTGATTCATCATTCCTGATTCCTGATTCATCATTCCTGATTCCTGATTAATCACTCCTGATTCCTGATTCCTGATTCATCATTCATCATTCCTGATTCATCATTCATCATTCCTGATTCATCATTCATCATTCCTGATTGATCATTGCTGATTCCTGATTCATCATTCCTGATTCCTGATTCATCATTCCTGATTGCTGATTCATCATTCCTGATGCATCATTCCTGATTCATCATTCCTGATTCCTGTTTCATTATTCCTGATTCCTGATTCATCATTCCTGATTCATCATTCATCATTCCTGATTCGTCATTCATCATTCCTGATTCATCATTCCTGATTCCTGATTCCTGATTCATCATTCCTGATTCCCGATTCCTGATTCATCATTACTGATTCATTATTCCTGATTCATCATTCATCATTCCTGATTCATCATTCCTGATTCCTGATTCATCATTCCTGATTCATCATTCCTGATTCATCATTCATCATTCCTGATTCATCATTCCTGATTCCTGATTCATCATTCCTGATTCCTGATTCATCATTCCTGATTCCTGATTCATCATTCCTGATTCCTGATTCATCATTCCTGATTCATGATTCACCATTCCTAATTCCTGATTCATCATTCCTCTTTCCTGATTCATCATTCCTGATTCCTGATTCATCATTCCTGTTTCCTGATTCATCATTCCTCATTCCTGATTCCTCAAACCTCATTCCTGATTCATCAATCCTGATTCCTGATTGATCATTCCTCATTCCTGATTGATCATTCCTCATTCCTGATTCCTGATTCCTGATTCCTGATTCATCATTCCTGATTCAGCATTCCTGATTCCTGATTCATCATTGCTGATTCCTGATTCATCATTCATCATTCCTGATTCATCATTCATCATTCCTGATTCGTCATTCCTGATTCCTGATTCATCATTCCTGATTCCTGATTCATCATTCCTGATTCCTGATTCATCATTCCTGATTCCTGATTCATCATTCCTGATTCATGATTCACCATTCCTGATTCCTGATTCATCATTCCTCTTTCCTGATTCATCATTCCTGATTCCTGATTCATCATTCCTCTTTCCTGATTCATCATTCCTCATTCCTGATTCATCAAACCTCATTCCTGATTCATCAATCCTGATTCCTGATTGATCATTCCTCATTCCTGATTGATCATTCCTCATTCCTGATTCATCATTCCTGATTCCTGATTCATCATTCCTCATTCCTGATTCATCATTCCTGATTCTTGATTCATCATTCCTGATTCCTGATTAATCACTCCTGATTCCTAATTCCTGATTCATCATTCGTGATTCATCATTCATCATTCCTGATTCATCATTCATCATTCCTGATTCATCATTCCTGATTCATCATTCCTGATTCCTGATTCATCATTGCTGATTCCTGATTCATGATTCATCATTCCTGATTCCTGATTCATCATTCCTGATTCATCATATATCATTCCTGATTCATCATTCATAATTCCTGAATCATCATTCCTGATTCCTGATCCTGATTCCTGATTCCTGATTCATCATTCCTGATTCATCATTCCTGATTTCTGATTCATCATTCATCATTCCTGATTCCTGATTCATCATTCCTGATTCGTCATTCCTGATCCATCATTCATCATTCCTGATTCATCATTCCTGATTCCTGATTCATCATTGCTGATTCCTGATTCATCATTCTCATTGCTGATTCCTGATTCATCATTCCTCATTCCTGATTCATCATTTCCTGATTCCTGATTGATCATTCCTCATTCCTGATTCATCATTCCTCATTCCTGATTCATCATTCCTGATTCTTGATTCATCATTCCTGATTCCTGATTAATCACTCCTGATTCCTAATTCCTGATTCATCATTCCTGATTCATCATTGCTGATTCCTGATTCATAATTCATCATTCCTGATTCCTGATTCATCATTCCTGATTCATCATATATCATTCTTGATTCATCATTCATCATTCCTGAATCATCATTCCTGATTCCTGATTCCTGATTCATCAATCCTGATTCATCATTCCTGATTCATCATTCCTGATTCCTGATTCATCATTGCTGATTCCTGATTCATCATTCATCATTGCTGATTCATCATTCCTGATTCCTGATTCCTGATTCATCATTCCTGATTCATCATTCCTGATTTCTGATTCATCATTCATCATTCCTGATTCCTGATTCATCATTCCTGATTCGTCATTCCTGATCCATCATTCATCATTCCTGATTCATCATTCCTGATTCCTGATTCATCATTGCTGATTCCTGATTCATCATTCATCATTGCTGATTCCTGATTCATCATTCATCATTCCTGATTCCTGATTCATCATTCCTGATTCATCATTGCTCATTCCTGATTCCTGATTCATCATTCCTGATTCATCATTCATCATTCCTGATTCATCATTCATAATTCCTGAATAACCATTCCTGATTCCTGATTCATCATTCCTTATTCCTGATTCATTATTCCTTATTCCTGATTCATCATTCCTGATTCCTGATTCATCATTCATCATTCCTGATTCATAATTCCTGATTGCTGATTCATCATTCCTGATTCCTGATTCCTGATTCGTCATTCCTGATTCATCATTCCTGATTCATCATTCATCATTCCTGATTCATCATTCCTTATTCCTGATTCATTATTCCTGATTCCTGATTCATCATTCCTGATTCCTGATTCATCATTCCTGATTCCTGATTCATCATTCCTGATTCATCATTCCTGATTCCTGATTCATCATTGCTGATTCCTGATTCATCATTCCTGATTCCTGATTCATCATTCATCATTCCTGATTGATCATTGCTGATTCCTGATTCATCATTCCTGATTCCTGATTCATCATTCCTGATTGCTGATTCATCATTCCTGATGCATCATTCCTGATTCATCATTCCTGATTCCTGTTTCATTATTCCTGATTCCTGATTCATCATTCCTGATTCATGATTCACCATTCCTGATTCCTGATTCGTCATTCCTCTTTCCTGATTCATCATTCCTGATTCCTGATACATCATTCATCATTCCTGATTCATCATTCCTGATTCCTGATTCATCATTCCTGATTCCTGATTCATCATTCCTGATTCCTGATTCATCATTCCTGATTCATCATTCATCATTCCTGATTGATCATTGCTGATTCCTGATTCATCATTC
Source organism: Actinernus sp. WN-2022 (assembly GCA_030867875.1). Classification (NCBI taxonomy): domain Eukaryota; kingdom Metazoa; phylum Cnidaria; class Anthozoa; order Actiniaria; family Actinernidae; genus Actinernus; species Actinernus sp. WN-2022. The sequence goes on along the minus strand of JAOWCC010000696.1, from coordinate 6,061 downwards.
CTGATTCATCATTCCTGATTCCTGATTCATCATTGCTGATTCCTGATTCATCATTCCTGATTCCTGATTCATCATTCCTGATTCCTGATTCATCATTCATCATTCCTGATTCATCATTCCTCATTCCTGATTCATCATTCCTCATTCCTGATTGATCATTCCTCATTCCTGATTGATCATTCCTCATTCCTGATTCATCATCCTGATTCTTGATTCATCATTCCTGATTCCTGATTAATCACTCCTGATTCCTGATTCCTGATTCATCATTTCTGATTCATCAATCCTGATTCCATCATTCATCATTCCTGATTCATCATTCCTCATTCCTGATTCATCATTCCTGATTCCTGATCATCATTCATCATTCATCATTCCTGATTTATCATTCCTTATTCCTGATTCATCATTCCTGATTCCTGATTCATCATTCCTGATTCATCATTCATCATTCCTGATTCATCATTCCTGATTCCTGATTCAGTCATTGCTGATTCCTGATTCATCATTCATCATTGCTGATTCATCATTCCTGATTCCTGATTCTGATTCCTGATTCATCATTCCTGATTGATCATTCCTCATTCCTGATTCTTCATTCCTGATTCCTGATTGATCATTCCTCATTCCTGATTGATCATTCCTCATTCCTGATTCATCATTCCTGATTCTTGATTCATCATTCCTGATTCCTGATTAATCACTCCTGATTCCTAATTCCTGATTCATCATTCGTGATTCATCATTCATCATTCCTGATTCATCATTCATCATTCCTGATTCATCATTCCTGATTCATCATTCCTGATTCCTGATTCATCATTGCTGATTCCTGATTCATGATTCATCATTCCTGATTCCTGATTCATCATTCCTGATTGATCATTCCTCATTCCTGATTCATCATTCCTGATTCCTGATTCATCATTCCTGATTCCTGATTAATCACTCCTGATTCCTGATTCCTGATTCCTGATTCATCATTCCTGATTCATCATTCCTGATTCCTGATTCATCATTGCTGATTCCTGATTCATCATTCCTGATTCCTGATTCATCATTCATCATTCCTGATTGATCATTGCTGATTCCTGATTCATCATTCCTGATTCCTGATTCATCATTCCTGATTGCTGATTCATCATTCCTGATGCATCATTCCTGATTCATCATTCCTGATTCCTGTTTCATTATTCCTGATTCCTGATTCATCATTCCTGATTCATGATTCACCATTCCTGATTCCTGATTCGTCATTCCTCTTTCCTGATTCATCATTCCTGATTCCTGATACATCATTCATCATTCCTGATTCATCATTCCTGATTCCTGATTCATCATTCCTGATTCCTGATTCATCATTCCTGATTCCTGATTCATCATTCCTGATTCATCATTCATCATTCCTGATTGATCATTGCTGATTCCTGATTCATCATTCCTGATTCATCATTCCTGATTCCTGATTCATCATTGCTGATTCCTGATTCATCATTCCTGATTCCTGATTCATCATTCCTGATTCATCATTCATCATTCCTGATTGATCATTGCTGATTCCTGATTCATCATTCCTGATTCCTGATTCATCATTCCTGATTGCTGATTCATCATTCCTGATGCATCATTCCTGATTCATCATTCCTGATTCCTGTTTCATTATTCCTGATTCCTGATTCATCATTCCTGATTCATGATTCACCATTCCTGATTCCTGATTCGTCATTCCTCTTTCCTGATTCATCATTCCTGATTCCTGATACATCATTCATCATTCCTGATTCATCATTCCTGATTCCTGATTCATCATTCATCATTCCTGATTCCTGATTCATCATTCCTGATCGTCATTCCTGATCCATCATTCATCATTCCTGATTCATCATTCCTGATTCCTGATTCATCATTGCTGATTCCTGATTCATCATTCATCATTGCTGATTCCTGATTCATCATTCATCATTCCTGATTCCTGATTCATCATTCCTTGATTCATCATTGCTCATTCCTGATTCCTGATTCATCATTCCTGATTCATCATTCATCATTCCTGATTCATCATTCATAATTCCTGAATAACCATTCCTGATTCCTGATTCATCATTCCTTATTCCTGATTCATTATTCCTTATTCCTGATTCATCATTCCTGATTCCTGATTCATCATTCATCATTCCTGATTCATAATTCCTGATTGCTGATTCATCATTCCTGATTCCTGATTCCTGATTCGTCATTCCTGATTCATCATTCCTGATTCATCATTCATCATTCCTGATTCATCATTCCTTATTCCTGATTCATTATTCCTGATTCCTGATTCATCATTCCTGATTCCTGATTCATCATTCCTGATTCCTGATTCATCATTCCTGATTCATCATTCCTGATTCCTGATTCATCATTGCTGATTCCTGATTCATCATTCCTGATTCCTGATTCATCATTCCTGATTCCTGTTTCATTATTCCTGATTCCTGATTCATCATTCCTGATTCATGATTCACCATTCCTGATTCCTGATTCGTCATTCCTCTTTCCTGATTCATCATTCCTGATTCCTGATACATCATTCATCATTCCTGATTCATCATTCCTGATTCCTGATTCATCATTCCTGATTCCTGATTCATCATTCCTGATTCCTGATTCATCATTCCTGATTTCATCATTCATCATTCCTGATTGATCATTGCTGATTCCTGATTCATCATTCCTGATTCATCATTCCTGATTCCTGATTCATCATTGCTGATTCCTGATTCATCATTCCTGATTCCTGATTCATCATTCCTGATTCCTGATTCATCATTCATCATTCCTGATTCATCATTCCTCATTCCTGATTCATCATTCCTCATTCCTGATTGATCATTCCTCATTCCTGATTGATCATTCCTCATTCCTGATTCATCATTCCTGATTCTTGATTCATCATTCCTGATTCCTGATTAATCACTCCTGATTCCTGATTCCTGATTCATCATTTCTGATTCATCAATCCTGATTCATCATTCATCATTCTGATTCATCATTCCTCATTCCTGATTCATCATTCCTGATTCCTGATTCATCATTCATCATTCATCATTCCTGATTTATCATTCCTTATTCCTGATTCATCATTCCTGATTCCTGATTCATCATTCCTGATTCATCATTCATCATTCCTGATTCATCATTCCTGATTCCTGATTCATCATTGCTGATTCCTGATTCATCATTCATCATTGCTGATTCATCATTCCTGATTCCTGATTCCTGATTCCTGATTCATCATTCCTGATTGATCATTCCTCATTCCCTGATTCTTCATTCCTGATTCCTGATTGATCATTCCTCATTCCTGATTGATCATTCCTCATTCCTGATTCATCATTCCTGATTCTTGATTCATCATTCCTGATTCCTGATTAATCACTCCTGATTCCTAATTCCTGATTCATCATTCGTGATTCATCATTCACAATTCCTGATTCATCATTCATCATTCCTGATTCATCATTCCTGATTCATCATTCCTGATTCCTGATTCATCATTGCTGATTCCTGATTCATGATTCATCATTCCTGATTCCTGATTCATCATTCCTGATTGATCATTCCTCATTCCTGATTCATCATTCCTGATTCCTGATTCATCATTCCTGATTCTGATTCATCATTCCTCATTCCTGATTCATCATTCTGATTCTTGATTCATCATTCCTGATTCCTGATTAATCACTCCTGATTCCTAATTCCTGATTCATCATTCCTGATTCATCATTGCTGATTCCTGATTCATAATTCATCATTCCTGATTCCTGATTCATCATTCCTGATTCATCATATATCATTCTTGATTCATCATTCATCATTCCTGAATCATCATTCCTGATTCCTGATTCCTGATTCATCAATCCTGATTCATCATTCCTGATTCATCATTCCTGATTCCTGATTCATCATTGCTGATTCCTGAATCATCATTCATCATTGCTGATTCATCATTCTGATTCCTGATTCCTGATTCATCATTCCTGATTCATCATTCCTGATTTCTGATTCATCATTCATCATTCCTGATTCCTGATTCATCATTCCTGATTCGTCATTCCTGATCCATCATTCATCATTCCTGATTCATCATTCCTGATTCCTGATTCATCATTGCTGATTCCTGATTCATCATTCATCATTGCTGATTCCTGATTCATCATTCATCATTCCTGATTCCTGATTCATCATTCCTGATTCATCATTGCTCATTCCTGATTCCTGATTCATCATTCCTGATTCATCATTCATCATTCCTGATTCATCATTCATAATTCCTGAATAACCATTCCTGATTCCTGATTCATCATTCCTTATTCCTGATTCATTATTCCTTATTCCTGATTCATCATTCCTGATTCCTGATTCATCATTCATCATTCCTGATTCATAATTCCTGATTGCTGATTCATCATTCCTGATTCCTGATTCCTGATTCGTCATTCCTGATTCATCATTCCTGATTCATCATTCATCATTCCTGATTCATCATTCCTTATTCCTGATTCATTATTCCTGATTCCTGATTCATCATTCCTGATTCCTGATTCATCATTCCTGATTCCTGATTCATCATTCCTGATTCATCATTCCTGATTCCTGATTCATCATTGCTGATTCCTGATTCATCATTCCTGATTCCTGATTCATCATTCATCATTCCTGATTGATCATTGCTGATTCCTGATTCATCATTCCTGATTCTGATTCATCATTCCTGATTGCTGATTCATCATTCCTGATGCATCATTCCTGATTCATCATTCCTGATTCCTGTTTCATTATTCCTGATTCCTGATTCATCATTCCTGATTCAGGATTCACCATTCCTGAATTCCTGATTCGTCATTCCTCTTTCCTGATTCATCATTCCTGATTCCTGATACATCATTCATCATTCCTGATTCATCATTCCTGATTCCTGATTCATCATTCCTGATTCCTGATTCATCATTCCTGATTCCTGATTCATCATTCCTGATTCATCATTCATCATTCCTGATTGATCATTGCTGATTCCTGATTCATCATTCCTGATTCATCATTCCTGATTCTGATTCATCATTGCTGATTCCTGATTCATCATCCTGATTCCTGAGTCATCATTCCTGATTCCTGATTCATCATTCATCATTCCTGATTCATCATTCCTCATTCCTGATTCATCATTCCTCATTCCTGATTGATCATTCCTCATTCCTGATTGATCATTCCTCATTCCTGATTCATCATTCCTGATTCTTGATTCATCATCCTGATTCCTGATTAATCACTCCTGATTCCCTGATTCCTGATTCATCATTTCTGATTCATCAATCCTGATTCATCATTCATCATTCCTGATTCATCATTCCTCATTCCTGATTCATCATTCCTGATTCCTGATTCATCATTCATCATTCATCATTCCTGATTTATCATTCCTTATTCCTGATTCATCATTCCTGATTCCTGATTCATCATTCCTGATTCATCATTCATCATTCCTGATTCATCATTCCTGATTCCTGATTCATCATTGCTGATTCCTGATTCATCATTCATCATTGCTGATTCATCATTCCTGATTCCCTGATTCCTGATTCTGATTCATCATTCCTGATTGATCATTCCTCATTCCTGATTCTTCATTCCTGATTCCTGATTGATCATTCCTCATTCCTGATTGATCATTCCTCATTCCTGATTCATCATTCCTGATTCTTGATTCATCATTCCTGATTCCTGATTAATCACTCCTGATTCCTAATTCCTGATTCATCATTCGTGATTCATCATTCATCATTCCTGATTCATCATTCATCATTCCTGATTCATCATTCCTGATTCATCATTCCTGATTCCTGATTCATCATTGCTGATTCCTGATTCATGATTCATCATTCCTGATTCCTGATTCATCATTCCTGATTGATCATTCCTCATTCCTGATTCATCATTCCTGATTCCTGATTCATCATTCCTGATTCCTGATTAATCACTCCTGATTCCTGATTCCTGATTCCTGATTCATCATTCCTGA
>JAOWCC010000695.1:0-26167 GCA_030867875.1 Actinernus sp. WN-2022 | reverse complement strand
GCTTTTAAAGCTTAAAGGCACACAAGATCTACGCTGTTTCCACAAAAGGAGCCCTAGAACCTAAAACCCCCTTTTGTGAAAACATGCTAGATCTTGTGTGCCTTTAGCTTTAAAAGCCAGTAACTCGTGTTTTTGCCGTTTTCTTGAAACGGCAAATGACAGTTGAAGACTTTAATGGCCTTTCTATCCCATAATTTACTTGTGTGAGATCTATCCCATAATTTCTTTATTTGAGACCTAGAGGTTATGCTTAGGTTAGAAAAAGGCCATTTTCTGGTATTGTTACTCAAAATACAGGAAACTTCCACCCATTAAACGCAATCTACATGAAGAGAACGTTGTATTGCCGTATAGTGCATCGAAATCCATTGAAAGCTCGAGAAATGGCGCCACTTTGAAGATATTAGGGTACACAAGTAACTTTGAGAGATTAAGGTTAGGTTACAAAAAAAACACATTTTCGGATTTTCTACTCCAAATAGGGCAAAACTGGCACGCCAGTCTGAAAGTACAGGAAGAGGCCGTTGTATTGCCGTATAGTGCATCGAAATCCATTAAAAGGTCGAGAAATGGCGCCACTTTGAAATTTAGGTTACACAAGTAAATTAATGCGTACTTGTTGGCTTTAAAAGCCAGTAACTCACTTTTCAACGTTTTGATCCCAAAAATGCACCTTTTTTCTCAGACCTAGTGGAAAATGTACATCTTTCACTAAGCAAATCGTTGCGCCATACGTCAGGCAAAGTTGGTTTTTCGCGAAATTTTTTGAACTACTCCTCCCCACCCCACACCACCCTCATAAAATACCTACAGATCAATTATTGGAAAGAAAGGCCAGAAAAGTCGTAAACTGTCATTTGCCCTTTCAAGAAAGCGGCAAAAACACGAGTAACTGGCTTTTAAAGCTTAAAGGCACACAAGAATCTTGTGTGCCTTTAGCTTTAAAAGCCAGTAACTCGTGTTTTTGCCGTTTTCTTGAAACGGCAAATGACAGTTGAAGACTTTAATGGCCTTTCTATCCCATAATTTACTTGTGTGAGATCTATCCCATAATTTCTTTATTTGAGACCTAGAGGTTATGCTTAGGTTAGAAAAAGGCCATTTTCTGGTATTGTTACTCAAAATACAGGAAACTTCCACCCATTAAACGCAATCTACATGAAGAGAACGTTGTATTGCCGTATAGTGCATCGAAATCCATTGAAAGCTCGAGAAATGGCGCCACTTTGAAGATATTAGGGTACACAAGTAACTTTGAGAGATTAAGGTTAGGTTACAAAAAAAACACATTTTCGGATTTTCTACTCCAAATAGGGCAAAACTGGCACGCCAGTCTGAAAGTACAGGAAGAGGCCGTTGTATTGCCGTATAGTGCATCGAAATCCATTAAAAGGTCGAGAAATGGCGCCACTTTGAAATTTAGGTTACACAAGTAAATTAATGCGTACTTGTTGGCTTTAAAAGCCAGTAACTCACTTTTCAACGTTTTGATCCCAAAAATGCACCTTTTTTCTCAGACCTAGTGGAAAATGTACATCTTTCACTAAGCAAATCGTTGCGCCATACGTCAGGCAAAGTTGGTTTTTCGCGAAATTTTTTGAACTACTCCTCCCCACCCCACACCACCCTCATAAAATACCTACAGATCAATTATTGGAAAGAAAGGCCAGAAAAGTCGTAAACTGTCATTTGCCCTTTCAAGAAAGCGGCAAAAACACGAGTAACTGGCTTTTAAAGCTTAAAGGCACACAAGAATCTTGTGTGCCTTTAGCTTTAAAAGCCAGTAACTCGTGTTTTTGCCGTTTTCTTGAAACGGCAAATGACAGTTGAAGACTTTAATGGCCTTTCTATCCCATAATTTACTTGTGTGAGATCTATCCCATAATTTCTTTATTTGAGACCTAGAGGTTATGCTTAGGTTAGAAAAAGGCCATTTTCTGGTATTGTTACTCAAAATACAGGAAACTTCCACCCATTAAACGCAATCTACATGAAGAGAACGTTGTATTGCCGTATAGTGCATCGAAATCCATTGAAAGCTCGAGAAATGGCGCCACTTTGAAGATATTAGGGTACACAAGTAACTTTGAGAGATTAAGGTTAGGTTACAAAAAAAACACATTTTCGGATTTTCTACTCCAAATAGGGCAAAACTGGCACGCCAGTCTGAAAGTACAGGAAGAGGCCGTTGTATTGCCGTATAGTGCATCGAAATCCATTAAAAGGTCGAGAAATGGCGCCACTTTGAAATTTAGGTTACACAAGTAAATTAATGCGTACTTGTTGGCTTTAAAAGCCAGTAACTCACTTTTCAACGTTTTGATCCCAAAAATGCACCTTTTTTCTCAGACCTAGTGGAAAATGTACATCTTTCACTAAGCAAATCGTTGCGCCATACGTCAGGCAAAGTTGGTTTTTCGCGAAATTTTTTGAACTACTCCTCCCCACCCCACACCACCCTCATAAAATACCTACAGATCAATTATTGGAAAGAAAGGCCAGAAAAGTCGTAAACTGTCATTTGCCCTTTCAAGAAAGCGGCAAAAACACGAGTAACTGGCTTTTAAAGCTTAAAGGCACACAAGATCTACGCTGTTTCCACAAAAGGAGCCCTAGAACCTAAAACCCCCTTTTGTGAAAACATGCTAGATCTTGTGTGCCTTTAGCTTTAAAAGCCAGTAACTCGTGTTTTTGCCGTTTTCTTGAAACGGCAAATGACAGTTGAAGACTTTAATGGCCTTTCTATCCCATAATTTACTTGTGTGAGATCTATCCCATAATTTCTTTATTTGAGACCTAGAGGTTATGCTTAGGTTAGAAAAAGGCCATTTTCTGGTATTGTTACTCAAAATACAGGAAACTTCCACCCATTAAACGCAATCTACATGAAGAGAACGTTGTATTGCCGTATAGTGCATCGAAATCCATTGAAAGCTCGAGAAATGGCGCCACTTTGAAGATATTAGGGTACACAAGTAACTTTGAGAGATTAAGGTTAGGTTACAAAAAAAACACATTTTCGGATTTTCTACTCCAAATAGGGCAAAACTGGCACGCCAGTCTGAAAGTACAGGAAGAGGCCGTTGTATTGCCGTATAGTGCATCGAAATCCATTAAAAGGTCGAGAAATGGCGCCACTTTGAAATTTAGGTTACACAAGTAAATTAATGCGTACTTGTTGGCTTTAAAAGCCAGTAACTCACTTTTCAACGTTTTGATCCCAAAAATGCACCTTTTTTCTCAGACCTAGTGGAAAATGTACATCTTTCACTAAGCAAATCGTTGCGCCATACGTCAGGCAAAGTTGGTTTTTCGCGAAATTTTTTGAACTACTCCTCCCCACCCCACACCACCCTCATAAAATACCTACAGATCAATTATTGGAAAGAAAGGCCAGAAAAGTCGTAAACTGTCATTTGCCCTTTCAAGAAAGCGGCAAAAACACGAGTAACTGGCTTTTAAAGCTTAAAGGCACACAAGAATCTTGTGTGCCTTTAGCTTTAAAAGCCAGTAACTCGTGTTTTTGCCGTTTTCTTGAAACGGCAAATGACAGTTGAAGACTTTAATGGCCTTTCTATCCCATAATTTACTTGTGTGAGATCTATCCCATAATTTCTTTATTTGAGACCTAGAGGTTATGCTTAGGTTAGAAAAAGGCCATTTTCTGGTATTGTTACTCAAAATACAGGAAACTTCCACCCATTAAACGCAATCTACATGAAGAGAACGTTGTATTGCCGTATAGTGCATCGAAATCCATTGAAAGCTCGAGAAATGGCGCCACTTTGAAGATATTAGGGTACACAAGTAACTTTGAGAGATTAAGGTTAGGTTACAAAAAAAACACATTTTCGGATTTTCTACTCCAAATAGGGCAAAACTGGCACGCCAGTCTGAAAGTACAGGAAGAGGCCGTTGTATTGCCGTATAGTGCATCGAAATCCATTAAAAGGTCGAGAAATGGCGCCACTTTGAAATTTAGGTTACACAAGTAAATTAATGCGTACTTGTTGGCTTTAAAAGCCAGTAACTCACTTTTCAACGTTTTGATCCCAAAAATGCACCTTTTTTCTCAGACCTAGTGGAAAATGTACATCTTTCACTAAGCAAATCGTTGCGCCATACGTCAGGCAAAGTTGGTTTTTCGCGAAATTTTTTGAACTACTCCTCCCCACCCCACACCACCCTCATAAAATACCTACAGATCAATTATTGGAAAGAAAGGCCAGAAAAGTCGTAAACTGTCATTTGCCCTTTCAAGAAAGCGGCAAAAACACGAGTAACTGGCTTTTAAAGCTTAAAGGCACACAAGATCTACGCTGTTTCCACAAAAGGAGCCCTAGAACCTAAAACCCCCTTTTGTGAAAACATGCTAGATCTTGTGTGCCTTTAGCTTTAAAAGCCAGTAACTCGTGTTTTTGCCGTTTTCTTGAAACGGCAAATGACAGTTGAAGACTTTAATGGCCTTTCTATCCCATAATTTACTTGTGTGAGATCTATCCCATAATTTCTTTATTTGAGACCTAGAGGTTATGCTTAGGTTAGAAAAAGGCCATTTTCTGGTATTGTTACTCAAAATACAGGAAACTTCCACCCATTAAACGCAATCTACATGAAGAGAACGTTGTATTGCCGTATAGTGCATCGAAATCCATTGAAAGCTCGAGAAATGGCGCCACTTTGAAGATATTAGGGTACACAAGTAACTTTGAGAGATTAAGGTTAGGTTACAAAAAAAACACATTTTCGGATTTTCTACTCCAAATAGGGCAAAACTGGCACGCCAGTCTGAAAGTACAGGAAGAGGCCGTTGTATTGCCGTATAGTGCATCGAAATCCATTAAAAGGTCGAGAAATGGCGCCACTTTGAAATTTAGGTTACACAAGTAAATTAATGCGTACTTGTTGGCTTTAAAAGCCAGTAACTCACTTTTCAACGTTTTGATCCCAAAAATGCACCTTTTTTCTCAGACCTAGTGGAAAATGTACATCTTTCACTAAGCAAATCGTTGCGCCATACGTCAGGCAAAGTTGGTTTTTCGCGAAATTTTTTGAACTACTCCTCCCCACCCCACACCACCCTCATAAAATACCTACAGATCAATTATTGGAAAGAAAGGCCAGAAAAGTCGTAAACTGTCATTTGCCCTTTCAAGAAAGCGGCAAAAACACGAGTAACTGGCTTTTAAAGCTTAAAGGCACACAAGATCTACGCTGTTTCCACAAAAGGAGCCCTAGAACCTAAAACCCCCTTTTGTGAAAACATGCTAGATCTTGTGTGCCTTTAGCTTTAAAAGCCAGTAACTCGTGTTTTTGCCGTTTTCTTGAAACGGCAAATGACAGTTGAAGACTTTAATGGCCTTTCTATCCCATAATTTACTTGTGTGAGATCTATCCCATAATTTCTTTATTTGAGACCTAGAGGTTATGCTTAGGTTAGAAAAAGGCCATTTTCTGGTATTGTTACTCAAAATACAGGAAACTTCCACCCATTAAACGCAATCTACATGAAGAGAACGTTGTATTGCCGTATAGTGCATCGAAATCCATTGAAAGCTCGAGAAATGGCGCCACTTTGAAGATATTAGGGTACACAAGTAACTTTGAGAGATTAAGGTTAGGTTACAAAAAAAACACATTTTCGGATTTTCTACTCCAAATAGGGCAAAACTGGCACGCCAGTCTGAAAGTACAGGAAGAGGCCGTTGTATTGCCGTATAGTGCATCGAAATCCATTAAAAGGTCGAGAAATGGCGCCACTTTGAAATTTAGGTTACACAAGTAAATTAATGCGTACTTGTTGGCTTTAAAAGCCAGTAACTCACTTTTCAACGTTTTGATCCCAAAAATGCACCTTTTTTCTCAGACCTAGTGGAAAATGTACATCTTTCACTAAGCAAATCGTTGCGCCATACGTCAGGCAAAGTTGGTTTTTCGCGAAATTTTTTGAACTACTCCTCCCCACCCCACACCACCCTCATAAAATACCTACAGATCAATTATTGGAAAGAAAGGCCAGAAAAGTCGTAAACTGTCATTTGCCCTTTCAAGAAAGCGGCAAAAACACGAGTAACTGGCTTTTAAAGCTTAAAGGCACACAAGAATCTTGTGTGCCTTTAGCTTTAAAAGCCAGTAACTCGTGTTTTTGCCGTTTTCTTGAAACGGCAAATGACAGTTGAAGACTTTAATGGCCTTTCTATCCCATAATTTACTTGTGTGAGATCTATCCCATAATTTCTTTATTTGAGACCTAGAGGTTATGCTTAGGTTAGAAAAAGGCCATTTTCTGGTATTGTTACTCAAAATACAGGAAACTTCCACCCATTAAACGCAATCTACATGAAGAGAACGTTGTATTGCCGTATAGTGCATCGAAATCCATTGAAAGCTCGAGAAATGGCGCCACTTTGAAGATATTAGGGTACACAAGTAACTTTGAGAGATTAAGGTTAGGTTACAAAAAAAACACATTTTCGGATTTTCTACTCCAAATAGGGCAAAACTGGCACGCCAGTCTGAAAGTACAGGAAGAGGCCGTTGTATTGCCGTATAGTGCATCGAAATCCATTAAAAGGTCGAGAAATGGCGCCACTTTGAAATTTAGGTTACACAAGTAAATTAATGCGTACTTGTTGGCTTTAAAAGCCAGTAACTCACTTTTCAACGTTTTGATCCCAAAAATGCACCTTTTTTCTCAGACCTAGTGGAAAATGTACATCTTTCACTAAGCAAATCGTTGCGCCATACGTCAGGCAAAGTTGGTTTTTCGCGAAATTTTTTGAACTACTCCTCCCCACCCCACACCACCCTCATAAAATACCTACAGATCAATTATTGGAAAGAAAGGCCAGAAAAGTCGTAAACTGTCATTTGCCCTTTCAAGAAAGCGGCAAAAACACGAGTAACTGGCTTTTAAAGCTTAAAGGCACACAAGAATCTTGTGTGCCTTTAGCTTTAAAAGCCAGTAACTCGTGTTTTTGCCGTTTTCTTGAAACGGCAAATGACAGTTGAAGACTTTAATGGCCTTTCTATCCCATAATTTACTTGTGTGAGATCTATCCCATAATTTCTTTATTTGAGACCTAGAGGTTATGCTTAGGTTAGAAAAAGGCCATTTTCTGGTATTGTTACTCAAAATACAGGAAACTTCCACCCATTAAACGCAATCTACATGAAGAGAACGTTGTATTGCCGTATAGTGCATCGAAATCCATTGAAAGCTCGAGAAATGGCGCCACTTTGAAGATATTAGGGTACACAAGTAACTTTGAGAGATTAAGGTTAGGTTACAAAAAAAACACATTTTCGGATTTTCTACTCCAAATAGGGCAAAACTGGCACGCCAGTCTGAAAGTACAGGAAGAGGCCGTTGTATTGCCGTATAGTGCATCGAAATCCATTAAAAGGTCGAGAAATGGCGCCACTTTGAAATTTAGGTTACACAAGTAAATTAATGCGTACTTGTTGGCTTTAAAAGCCAGTAACTCACTTTTCAACGTTTTGATCCCAAAAATGCACCTTTTTTCTCAGACCTAGTGGAAAATGTACATCTTTCACTAAGCAAATCGTTGCGCCATACGTCAGGCAAAGTTGGTTTTTCGCGAAATTTTTTGAACTACTCCTCCCCACCCCACACCACCCTCATAAAATACCTACAGATCAATTATTGGAAAGAAAGGCCAGAAAAGTCGTAAACTGTCATTTGCCCTTTCAAGAAAGCGGCAAAAACACGAGTAACTGGCTTTTAAAGCTTAAAGGCACACAAGATCTACGCTGTTTCCACAAAAGGAGCCCTAGAACCTAAAACCCCCTTTTGTGAAAACATGCTAGATCTTGTGTGCCTTTAGCTTTAAAAGCCAGTAACTCGTGTTTTTGCCGTTTTCTTGAAACGGCAAATGACAGTTGAAGACTTTAATGGCCTTTCTATCCCATAATTTACTTGTGCGAGATCTATCCCATAATTTCTTTATTTGAGACCTAGAGGTTATGCTTAGGTTAGAAAAAGGCCATTTTCTGGTATTGTTACTCAAAATACAGGAAACTTCCACCCATTAAACGCAATCTACATGAAGAGAACGTTGTATTGCCGTATAGTGCATCGAAATCCATTGAAAGCTCGAGAAATGGCGCCACTTTGAAGATATTAGGGTACACAAGTAACTTTGAGAGATTAAGGTTAGGTTACAAAAAAAACACATTTTCGGATTTTCTACTCCAAATAGGGCAAAACTGGCACGCCAGTCTGAAAGTACAGGAAGAGGCCGTTGTATTGCCGTATAGTGCATCGAAATCCATTAAAAGGTCGAGAAATGGCGCCACTTTGAAATTTAGGTTACACAAGTAAATTAATGCGTACTTGTTGGCTTTAAAAGCCAGTAACTCACTTTTCAACGTTTTGATCCCAAAAATGCACCTTTTTTCTCAGACCTAGTGGAAAATGTACATCTTTCACTAAGCAAATCGTTGCGCCATACGTCAGGCAAAGTTGGTTTTTCGCGAAATTTTTTGAACTACTCCTCCCCACCCCACACCACCCTCATAAAATACCTACAGATCAATTATTGGAAAGAAAGGCCAGAAAAGTCGTAAACTGTCATTTGCCCTTTCAAGAAAGCGGCAAAAACACGAGTAACTGGCTTTTAAAGCTTAAAGGCACACAAGAATCTTGTGTGCCTTTAGCTTTAAAAGCCAGTAACTCGTGTTTTTGCCGTTTTCTTGAAACGGCAAATGACAGTTGAAGACTTTAATGGCCTTTCTATCCCATAATTTACTTGTGTGAGATCTATCCCATAATTTCTTTATTTGAGACCTAGAGGTTATGCTTAGGTTAGAAAAAGGCCATTTTCTGGTATTGTTACTCAAAATACAGGAAACTTCCACCCATTAAACGCAATCTACATGAAGAGAACGTTGTATTGCCGTATAGTGCATCGAAATCCATTGAAAGCTCGAGAAATGGCGCCACTTTGAAGATATTAGGGTACACAAGTAACTTTGAGAGATTAAGGTTAGGTTACAAAAAAAACACATTTTCGGATTTTCTACTCCAAATAGGGCAAAACTGGCACGCCAGTCTGAAAGTACAGGAAGAGGCCGTTGTATTGCCGTATAGTGCATCGAAATCCATTAAAAGGTCGAGAAATGGCGCCACTTTGAAATTTAGGTTACACAAGTAAATTAATGCGTACTTGTTGGCTTTAAAAGCCAGTAACTCACTTTTCAACGTTTTGATCCCAAAAATGCACCTTTTTTCTCAGACCTAGTGGAAAATGTACATCTTTCACTAAGCAAATCGTTGCGCCATACGTCAGGCAAAGTTGGTTTTTCGCGAAATTTTTTGAACTACTCCTCCCCACCCCACACCACCCTCATAAAATACCTACAGATCAATTATTGGAAAGAAAGGCCAGAAAAGTCGTAAACTGTCATTTGCCCTTTCAAGAAAGCGGCAAAAACACGAGTAACTGGCTTTTAAAGCTTAAAGGCACACAAGAATCTTGTGTGCCTTTAGCTTTAAAAGCCAGTAACTCGTGTTTTTGCCGTTTTCTTGAAACGGCAAATGACAGTTGAAGACTTTAATGGCCTTTCTATCCCATAATTTACTTGTGTGAGATCTATCCCATAATTTCTTTATTTGAGACCTAGAGGTTATGCTTAGGTTAGAAAAAGGCCATTTTCTGGTATTGTTACTCAAAATACAGGAAACTTCCACCCATTAAACGCAATCTACATGAAGAGAACGTTGTATTGCCGTATAGTGCATCGAAATCCATTGAAAGCTCGAGAAATGGCGCCACTTTGAAGATATTAGGGTACACAAGTAACTTTGAGAGATTAAGGTTAGGTTACAAAAAAAACACATTTTCGGATTTTCTACTCCAAATAGGGCAAAACTGGCACGCCAGTCTGAAAGTACAGGAAGAGGCCGTTGTATTGCCGTATAGTGCATCGAAATCCATTAAAAGGTCGAGAAATGGCGCCACTTTGAAATTTAGGTTACACAAGTAAATTAATGCGTACTTGTTGGCTTTAAAAGCCAGTAACTCACTTTTCAACGTTTTGATCCCAAAAATGCACCTTTTTTCTCAGACCTAGTGGAAAATGTACATCTTTCACTAAGCAAATCGTTGCGCCATACGTCAGGCAAAGTTGGTTTTTCGCGAAATTTTTTGAACTACTCCTCCCCACCCCACACCACCCTCATAAAATACCTACAGATCAATTATTGGAAAGAAAGGCCAGAAAAGTCGTAAACTGTCATTTGCCCTTTCAAGAAAGCGGCAAAAACACGAGTAACTGGCTTTTAAAGCTTAAAGGCACACAAGATCTACGCTGTTTCCACAAAAGGAGCCCTAGAACCTAAAACCCCCTTTTGTGAAAACATGCTAGATCTTGTGTGCCTTTAGCTTTAAAAGCCAGTAACTCGTGTTTTTGCCGTTTTCTTGAAACGGCAAATGACAGTTGAAGACTTTAATGGCCTTTCTATCCCATAATTTACTTGTGCGAGATCTATCCCATAATTTCTTTATTTGAGACCTAGAGGTTATGCTTAGGTTAGAAAAAGGCCATTTTCTGGTATTGTTACTCAAAATACAGGAAACTTCCACCCATTAAACGCAATCTACATGAAGAGAACGTTGTATTGCCGTATAGTGCATCGAAATCCATTGAAAGCTCGAGAAATGGCGCCACTTTGAAGATATTAGGGTACACAAGTAACTTTGAGAGATTAAGGTTAGGTTACAAAAAAAACACATTTTCGGATTTTCTACTCCAAATAGGGCAAAACTGGCACGCCAGTCTGAAAGTACAGGAAGAGGCCGTTGTATTGCCGTATAGTGCATCGAAATCCATTAAAAGGTCGAGAAATGGCGCCACTTTGAAATTTAGGTTACACAAGTAAATTAATGCGTACTTGTTGGCTTTAAAAGCCAGTAACTCACTTTTCAACGTTTTGATCCCAAAAATGCACCTTTTTTCTCAGACCTAGTGGAAAATGTACATCTTTCACTAAGCAAATCGTTGCGCCATACGTCAGGCAAAGTTGGTTTTTCGCGAAATTTTTTGAACTACTCCTCCCCACCCCACACCACCCTCATAAAATACCTACAGATCAATTATTGGAAAGAAAGGCCAGAAAAGTCGTAAACTGTCATTTGCCCTTTCAAGAAAGCGGCAAAAACACGAGTAACTGGCTTTTAAAGCTTAAAGGCACACAAGATCTACGCTGTTTCCACAAAAGGAGCCCTAGAACCTAAAACCCCCTTTTGTGAAAACATGCTAGATCTTGTGTGCCTTTAGCTTTAAAAGCCAGTAACTCGTGTTTTTGCCGTTTTCTTGAAACGGCAAATGACAGTTGAAGACTTTAATGGCCTTTCTATCCCATAATTTACTTGTGTGAGATCTATCCCATAATTTCTTTATTTGAGACCTAGAGGTTATGCTTAGGTTAGAAAAAGGCCATTTTCTGGTATTGTTACTCAAAATACAGGAAACTTCCACCCATTAAACGCAATCTACATGAAGAGAACGTTGTATTGCCGTATAGTGCATCGAAATCCATTGAAAGCTCGAGAAATGGCGCCACTTTGAAGATATTAGGGTACACAAGTAACTTTGAGAGATTAAGGTTAGGTTACAAAAAAAACACATTTTCGGATTTTCTACTCCAAATAGGGCAAAACTGGCACGCCAGTCTGAAAGTACAGGAAGAGGCCGTTGTATTGCCGTATAGTGCATCGAAATCCATTAAAAGGTCGAGAAATGGCGCCACTTTGAAATTTAGGTTACACAAGTAAATTAATGCGTACTTGTTGGCTTTAAAAGCCAGTAACTCACTTTTCAACGTTTTGATCCCAAAAATGCACCTTTTTTCTCAGACCTAGTGGAAAATGTACATCTTTCACTAAGCAAATCGTTGCGCCATACGTCAGGCAAAGTTGGTTTTTCGCGAAATTTTTTGAACTACTCCTCCCCACCCCACACCACCCTCATAAAATACCTACAGATCAATTATTGGAAAGAAAGGCCAGAAAAGTCGTAAACTGTCATTTGCCCTTTCAAGAAAGCGGCAAAAACACGAGTAACTGGCTTTTAAAGCTTAAAGGCACACAAGATCTACGCTGTTTCCACAAAAGGAGCCCTAGAACCTAAAACCCCCTTTTGTGAAAACATGCTAGATCTTGTGTGCCTTTAGCTTTAAAAGCCAGTAACTCGTGTTTTTGCCGTTTTCTTGAAACGGCAAATGACAGTTGAAGACTTTAATGGCCTTTCTATCCCATAATTTACTTGTGTGAGATCTATCCCATAATTTCTTTATTTGAGACCTAGAGGTTATGCTTAGGTTAGAAAAAGGCCATTTTCTGGTATTGTTACTCAAAATACAGGAAACTTCCACCCATTAAACGCAATCTACATGAAGAGAACGTTGTATTGCCGTATAGTGCATCGAAATCCATTGAAAGCTCGAGAAATGGCGCCACTTTGAAGATATTAGGGTACACAAGTAACTTTGAGAGATTAAGGTTAGGTTACAAAAAAAACACATTTTCGGATTTTCTACTCCAAATAGGGCAAAACTGGCACGCCAGTCTGAAAGTACAGGAAGAGGCCGTTGTATTGCCGTATAGTGCATCGAAATCCATTAAAAGGTCGAGAAATGGCGCCACTTTGAAATTTAGGTTACACAAGTAAATTAATGCGTACTTGTTGGCTTTAAAAGCCAGTAACTCACTTTTCAACGTTTTGATCCCAAAAATGCACCTTTTTTCTCAGACCTAGTGGAAAATGTACATCTTTCACTAAGCAAATCGTTGCGCCATACGTCAGGCAAAGTTGGTTTTTCGCGAAATTTTTTGAACTACTCCTCCCCACCCCACACCACCCTCATAAAATACCTACAGATCAATTATTGGAAAGAAAGGCCAGAAAAGTCGTAAACTGTCATTTGCCCTTTCAAGAAAGCGGCAAAAACACGAGTAACTGGCTTTTAAAGCTTAAAGGCACACAAGATCTACGCTGTTTCCACAAAAGGAGCCCTAGAACCTAAAACCCCCTTTTGTGAAAACATGCTAGATCTTGTGTGCCTTTAGCTTTAAAAGCCAGTAACTCGTGTTTTTGCCGTTTTCTTGAAACGGCAAATGACAGTTGAAGACTTTAATGGCCTTTCTATCCCATAATTTACTTGTGTGAGATCTATCCCATAATTTCTTTATTTGAGACCTAGAGGTTATGCTTAGGTTAGAAAAAGGCCATTTTCTGGTATTGTTACTCAAAATACAGGAAACTTCCACCCATTAAACGCAATCTACATGAAGAGAACGTTGTATTGCCGTATAGTGCATCGAAATCCATTGAAAGCTCGAGAAATGGCGCCACTTTGAAGATATTAGGGTACACAAGTAACTTTGAGAGATTAAGGTTAGGTTACAAAAAAAACACATTTTCGGATTTTCTACTCCAAATAGGGCAAAACTGGCACGCCAGTCTGAAAGTACAGGAAGAGGCCGTTGTATTGCCGTATAGTGCATCGAAATCCATTAAAAGGTCGAGAAATGGCGCCACTTTGAAATTTAGGTTACACAAGTAAATTAATGCGTACTTGTTGGCTTTAAAAGCCAGTAACTCACTTTTCAACGTTTTGATCCCAAAAATGCACCTTTTTTCTCAGACCTAGTGGAAAATGTACATCTTTCACTAAGCAAATCGTTGCGCCATACGTCAGGCAAAGTTGGTTTTTCGCGAAATTTTTTGAACTACTCCTCCCCACCCCACACCACCCTCATAAAATACCTACAGATCAATTATTGGAAAGAAAGGCCAGAAAAGTCGTAAACTGTCATTTGCCCTTTCAAGAAAGCGGCAAAAACACGAGTAACTGGCTTTTAAAGCTTAAAGGCACACAAGATCTACGCTGTTTCCACAAAAGGAGCCCTAGAACCTAAAACCCCCTTTTGTGAAAACATGCTAGATCTTGTGTGCCTTTAGCTTTAAAAGCCAGTAACTCGTGTTTTTGCCGTTTTCTTGAAACGGCAAATGACAGTTGAAGACTTTAATGGCCTTTCTATCCCATAATTTACTTGTGTGAGATCTATCCCATAATTTCTTTATTTGAGACCTAGAGGTTATGCTTAGGTTAGAAAAAGGCCATTTTCTGGTATTGTTACTCAAAATACAGGAAACTTCCACCCATTAAACGCAATCTACATGAAGAGAACGTTGTATTGCCGTATAGTGCATCGAAATCCATTGAAAGCTCGAGAAATGGCGCCACTTTGAAGATATTAGGGTACACAAGTAACTTTGAGAGATTAAGGTTAGGTTACAAAAAAAACACATTTTCGGATTTTCTACTCCAAATAGGGCAAAACTGGCACGCCAGTCTGAAAGTACAGGAAGAGGCCGTTGTATTGCCGTATAGTGCATCGAAATCCATTAAAAGGTCGAGAAATGGCGCCACTTTGAAATTTAGGTTACACAAGTAAATTAATGCGTACTTGTTGGCTTTAAAAGCCAGTAACTCACTTTTCAACGTTTTGATCCCAAAAATGCACCTTTTTTCTCAGACCTAGTGGAAAATGTACATCTTTCACTAAGCAAATCGTTGCGCCATACGTCAGGCAAAGTTGGTTTTTCGCGAAATTTTTTGAACTACTCCTCCCCACCCCACACCACCCTCATAAAATACCTACAGATCAATTATTGGAAAGAAAGGCCAGAAAAGTCGTAAACTGTCATTTGCCCTTTCAAGAAAGCGGCAAAAACACGAGTAACTGGCTTTTAAAGCTTAAAGGCACACAAGATCTACGCTGTTTCCACAAAAGGAGCCCTAGAACCTAAAACCCCCTTTTGTGAAAACATGCTAGATCTTGTGTGCCTTTAGCTTTAAAAGCCAGTAACTCGTGTTTTTGCCGTTTTCTTGAAACGGCAAATGACAGTTGAAGACTTTAATGGCCTTTCTATCCCATAATTTACTTGTGTGAGATCTATCCCATAATTTCTTTATTTGAGACCTAGAGGTTATGCTTAGGTTAGAAAAAGGCCATTTTCTGGTATTGTTACTCAAAATACAGGAAACTTCCACCCATTAAACGCAATCTACATGAAGAGAACGTTGTATTGCCGTATAGTGCATCGAAATCCATTGAAAGCTCGAGAAATGGCGCCACTTTGAAGATATTAGGGTACACAAGTAACTTTGAGAGATTAAGGTTAGGTTACAAAAAAAACACATTTTCGGATTTTCTACTCCAAATAGGGCAAAACTGGCACGCCAGTCTGAAAGTACAGGAAGAGGCCGTTGTATTGCCGTATAGTGCATCGAAATCCATTAAAAGGTCGAGAAATGGCGCCACTTTGAAATTTAGGTTACACAAGTAAATTAATGCGTACTTGTTGGCTTTAAAAGCCAGTAACTCACTTTTCAACGTTTTGATCCCAAAAATGCACCTTTTTTCTCAGACCTAGTGGAAAATGTACATCTTTCACTAAGCAAATCGTTGCGCCATACGTCAGGCAAAGTTGGTTTTTCGCGAAATTTTTTGAACTACTCCTCCCCACCCCACACCACCCTCATAAAATACCTACAGATCAATTATTGGAAAGAAAGGCCAGAAAAGTCGTAAACTGTCATTTGCCCTTTCAAGAAAGCGGCAAAAACACGAGTAACTGGCTTTTAAAGCTTAAAGGCACACAAGATCTACGCTGTTTCCACAAAAGGAGCCCTAGAACCTAAAACCCCCTTTTGTGAAAACATGCTAGATCTTGTGTGCCTTTAGCTTTAAAAGCCAGTAACTCGTGTTTTTGCCGTTTTCTTGAAACGGCAAATGACAGTTGAAGACTTTAATGGCCTTTCTATCCCATAATTTACTTGTGTGAGATCTATCCCATAATTTCTTTATTTGAGACCTAGAGGTTATGCTTAGGTTAGAAAAAGGCCATTTTCTGGTATTGTTACTCAAAATACAGGAAACTTCCACCCATTAAACGCAATCTACATGAAGAGAACGTTGTATTGCCGTATAGTGCATCGAAATCCATTGAAAGCTCGAGAAATGGCGCCACTTTGAAGATATTAGGGTACACAAGTAACTTTGAGAGATTAAGGTTAGGTTACAAAAAAAACACATTTTCGGATTTTCTACTCCAAATAGGGCAAAACTGGCACGCCAGTCTGAAAGTACAGGAAGAGGCCGTTGTATTGCCGTATAGTGCATCGAAATCCATTAAAAGGTCGAGAAATGGCGCCACTTTGAAATTTAGGTTACACAAGTAAATTAATGCGTACTTGTTGGCTTTAAAAGCCAGTAACTCACTTTTCAACGTTTTGATCCCAAAAATGCACCTTTTTTCTCAGACCTAGTGGAAAATGTACATCTTTCACTAAGCAAATCGTTGCGCCATACGTCAGGCAAAGTTGGTTTTTCGCGAAATTTTTTGAACTACTCCTCCCCACCCCACACCACCCTCATAAAATACCTACAGATCAATTATTGGAAAGAAAGGCCAGAAAAGTCGTAAACTGTCATTTGCCCTTTCAAGAAAGCGGCAAAAACACGAGTAACTGGCTTTTAAAGCTTAAAGGCACACAAGATCTACGCTGTTTCCACAAAAGGAGCCCTAGAACCTAAAACCCCCTTTTGTGAAAACATGCTAGATCTTGTGTGCCTTTAGCTTTAAAAGCCAGTAACTCGTGTTTTTGCCGTTTTCTTGAAACGGCAAATGACAGTTGAAGACTTTAATGGCCTTTCTATCCCATAATTTACTTGTGTGAGATCTATCCCATAATTTCTTTATTTGAGACCTAGAGGTTATGCTTAGGTTAGAAAAAGGCCATTTTCTGGTATTGTTACTCAAAATACAGGAAACTTCCACCCATTAAACGCAATCTACATGAAGAGAACGTTGTATTGCCGTATAGTGCATCGAAATCCATTGAAAGCTCGAGAAATGGCGCCACTTTGAAGATATTAGGGTACACAAGTAACTTTGAGAGATTAAGGTTAGGTTACAAAAAAAACACATTTTCGGATTTTCTACTCCAAATAGGGCAAAACTGGCACGCCAGTCTGAAAGTACAGGAAGAGGCCGTTGTATTGCCGTATAGTGCATCGAAATCCATTAAAAGGTCGAGAAATGGCGCCACTTTGAAATTTAGGTTACACAAGTAAATTAATGCGTACTTGTTGGCTTTAAAAGCCAGTAACTCACTTTTCAACGTTTTGATCCCAAAAATGCACCTTTTTTCTCAGACCTAGTGGAAAATGTACATCTTTCACTAAGCAAATCGTTGCGCCATACGTCAGGCAAAGTTGGTTTTTCGCGAAATTTTTTGAACTACTCCTCCCCACCCCACACCACCCTCATAAAATACCTACAGATCAATTATTGGAAAGAAAGGCCAGAAAAGTCGTAAACTGTCATTTGCCCTTTCAAGAAAGCGGCAAAAACACGAGTAACTGGCTTTTAAAGCTTAAAGGCACACAAGATCTACGCTGTTTCCACAAAAGGAGCCCTAGAACCTAAAACCCCCTTTTGTGAAAACATGCTAGATCTTGTGTGCCTTTAGCTTTAAAAGCCAGTAACTCGTGTTTTTGCCGTTTTCTTGAAACGGCAAATGACAGTTGAAGACTTTAATGGCCTTTCTATCCCATAATTTACTTGTGTGAGATCTATCCCATAATTTCTTTATTTGAGACCTAGAGGTTATGCTTAGGTTAGAAAAAGGCCATTTTCTGGTATTGTTACTCAAAATACAGGAAACTTCCACCCATTAAACGCAATCTACATGAAGAGAACGTTGTATTGCCGTATAGTGCATCGAAATCCATTGAAAGCTCGAGAAATGGCGCCACTTTGAAGATATTAGGGTACACAAGTAACTTTGAGAGATTAAGGTTAGGTTACAAAAAAAACACATTTTCGGATTTTCTACTCCAAATAGGGCAAAACTGGCACGCCAGTCTGAAAGTACAGGAAGAGGCCGTTGTATTGCCGTATAGTGCATCGAAATCCATTAAAAGGTCGAGAAATGGCGCCACTTTGAAATTTAGGTTACACAAGTAAATTAATGCGTACTTGTTGGCTTTAAAAGCCAGTAACTCACTTTTCAACGTTTTGATCCCAAAAATGCACCTTTTTTCTCAGACCTAGTGGAAAATGTACATCTTTCACTAAGCAAATCGTTGCGCCATACGTCAGGCAAAGTTGGTTTTTCGCGAAATTTTTTGAACTACTCCTCCCCACCCCACACCACCCTCATAAAATACCTACAGATCAATTATTGGAAAGAAAGGCCAGAAAAGTCGTAAACTGTCATTTGCCCTTTCAAGAAAGCGGCAAAAACACGAGTAACTGGCTTTTAAAGCTTAAAGGCACACAAGATCTACGCTGTTTCCACAAAAGGAGCCCTAGAACCTAAAACCCCCTTTTGTGAAAACATGCTAGATCTTGTGTGCCTTTAGCTTTAAAAGCCAGTAACTCGTGTTTTTGCCGTTTTCTTGAAACGGCAAATGACAGTTGAAGACTTTAATGGCCTTTCTATCCCATAATTTACTTGTGTGAGATCTATCCCATAATTTCTTTATTTGAGACCTAGAGGTTATGCTTAGGTTAGAAAAAGGCCATTTTCTGGTATTGTTACTCAAAATACAGGAAACTTCCACCCATTAAACGCAATCTACATGAAGAGAACGTTGTATTGCCGTATAGTGCATCGAAATCCATTGAAAGCTCGAGAAATGGCGCCACTTTGAAGATATTAGGGTACACAAGTAACTTTGAGAGATTAAGGTTAGGTTACAAAAAAAACACATTTTCGGATTTTCTACTCCAAATAGGGCAAAACTGGCACGCCAGTCTGAAAGTACAGGAAGAGGCCGTTGTATTGCCGTATAGTGCATCGAAATCCATTAAAAGGTCGAGAAATGGCGCCACTTTGAAATTTAGGTTACACAAGTAAATTAATGCGTACTTGTTGGCTTTAAAAGCCAGTAACTCACTTTTCAACGTTTTGATCCCAAAAATGCACCTTTTTTCTCAGACCTAGTGGAAAATGTACATCTTTCACTAAGCAAATCGTTGCGCCATACGTCAGGCAAAGTTGGTTTTTCGCGAAATTTTTTGAACTACTCCTCCCCACCCCACACCACCCTCATAAAATACCTACAGATCAATTATTGGAAAGAAAGGCCAGAAAAGTCGTAAACTGTCATTTGCCCTTTCAAGAAAGCGGCAAAAACACGAGTAACTGGCTTTTAAAGCTTAAAGGCACACAAGAATCTTGTGTGCCTTTAGCTTTAAAAGCCAGTAACTCGTGTTTTTGCCGTTTTCTTGAAACGGCAAATGACAGTTGAAGACTTTAATGGCCTTTCTATCCCATAATTTACTTGTGTGAGATCTATCCCATAATTTCTTTATTTGAGACCTAGAGGTTATGCTTAGGTTAGAAAAAGGCCATTTTCTGGTATTGTTACTCAAAATACAGGAAACTTCCACCCATTAAACGCAATCTACATGAAGAGAACGTTGTATTGCCGTATAGTGCATCGAAATCCATTGAAAGCTCGAGAAATGGCGCCACTTTGAAGATATTAGGGTACACAAGTAACTTTGAGAGATTAAGGTTAGGTTACAAAAAAAACACATTTTCGGATTTTCTACTCCAAATAGGGCAAAACTGGCACGCCAGTCTGAAAGTACAGGAAGAGGCCGTTGTATTGCCGTATAGTGCATCGAAATCCATTAAAAGGTCGAGAAATGGCGCCACTTTGAAATTTAGGTTACACAAGTAAATTAATGCGTACTTGTTGGCTTTAAAAGCCAGTAACTCACTTTTCAACGTTTTGATCCCAAAAATGCACCTTTTTTCTCAGACCTAGTGGAAAATGTACATCTTTCACTAAGCAAATCGTTGCGCCATACGTCAGGCAAAGTTGGTTTTTCGCGAAATTTTTTGAACTACTCCTCCCCACCCCACACCACCCTCATAAAATACCTACAGATCAATTATTGGAAAGAAAGGCCAGAAAAGTCGTAAACTGTCATTTGCCCTTTCAAGAAAGCGGCAAAAACACGAGTAACTGGCTTTTAAAGCTTAAAGGCACACAAGATCTACGCTGTTTCCACAAAAGGAGCCCTAGAACCTAAAACCCCCTTTTGTGAAAACATGCTAGATCTTGTGTGCCTTTAGCTTTAAAAGCCAGTAACTCGTGTTTTTGCCGTTTTCTTGAAACGGCAAATGACAGTTGAAGACTTTAATGGCCTTTCTATCCCATAATTTACTTGTGTGAGATCTATCCCATAATTTCTTTATTTGAGACCTAGAGGTTATGCTTAGGTTAGAAAAAGGCCATTTTCTGGTATTGTTACTCAAAATACAGGAAACTTCCACCCATTAAACGCAATCTACATGAAGAGAACGTTGTATTGCCGTATAGTGCATCGAAATCCATTGAAAGCTCGAGAAATGGCGCCACTTTGAAGATATTAGGGTACACAAGTAACTTTGAGAGATTAAGGTTAGGTTACAAAAAAAACACATTTTCGGATTTTCTACTCCAAATAGGGCAAAACTGGCACGCCAGTCTGAAAGTACAGGAAGAGGCCGTTGTATTGCCGTATAGTGCATCGAAATCCATTAAAAGGTCGAGAAATGGCGCCACTTTGAAATTTAGGTTACACAAGTAAATTAATGCGTACTTGTTGGCTTTAAAAGCCAGTAACTCACTTTTCAACGTTTTGATCCCAAAAATGCACCTTTTTTCTCAGACCTAGTGGAAAATGTACATCTTTCACTAAGCAAATCGTTGCGCCATACGTCAGGCAAAGTTGGTTTTTCGCGAAATTTTTTGAACTACTCCTCCCACCCCACACCACCCTCATAAAATACCTACAGATCAATTATTGGAAAGAAAGGCCAGAAAAGTCGTTAAACTGTCATTTGCCCTTTCAAGAAAGCGGCAAAAACACGAGTAACTGGCTTTTAAAGCTTAAAGGCACACAAGATCTACGCTGTTTCCACAAAAGGAGCCCTAGAACCTAAAACCCCCTTTTGTGAAAACATGCTAGATCTTGTGTGCCTTTAGCTTTAAAAGCCAGTAACTCGTGTTTTTGCCGTTTTCTTGAAACGGCAAATGACAGTTGAAGACTTTAATGGCCTTTCTATCCCATAATTTACTTGTGTGAGATCTATCCCATAATTTCTTTATTTGAGACCTAGAGGTTATGCTTAGGTTAGAAAAAGGCCATTTTCTGGTATTGTTACTCAAAATACAGGAAACTTCCACCCATTAAACGCAATCTACATGAAGAGAACGTTGTATTGCCGTATAGTGCATCGAAATCCATTGAAAGCTCGAGAAAATGGCGCCACTTTGAAGATATTAGGGTACACAAGTAACTTTGAGAGATTAAGGTTAGGTTACAAAAAAAACACATTTTCGGATTTTCTACTCCAAATAGGGCAAAACTGGCACGCCAGTCTGAAAGTACAGGAAGAGGCCGTTGTATTGCCGTATAGTGCATCGAAATCCATTAAAAGGTCGAGAAATGGCGCCACTTTGAAATTTAGGTTACACAAGTAAATTAATGCGTACTTGTTGGCTTTAAAAGCCAGTAACTCACTTTTCAACGTTTTGATCCCAAAAATGCACCTTTTTTCTCAGACCTAGTGGAAAATGTACATCTTTCACTAAGCAAATCGTTGCGCCATACGTCAGGCAAAGTTGGTTTTTCGCGAAATTTTTTGAACTACTCCTCCCCACCCCACACCACCCTCATAAAATACCTACAGATCAATTATTGGAAAGAAAGGCCAGAAAAGTCGTAAACTGTCATTTGCCCTTTCAAGAAAGCGGCAAAAACACGAGTAACTGGCTTTTAAAGCTTAAAGGCACACAAGATCTACGCTGTTTCCACAAAAGGAGCCCTAGAACCTAAAACCCCCTTTTGTGAAAACATTGCTAGATCTTGTGTGCCTTTAGCTTTAAAAGCCAGTAACTCGTGTTTTTGCCGTTTTCTTGAAACGGCAAATGACAGTTGAAGACTTTAATGGCCTTTCTATCCCATAATTTACTTGTGTGAGATCTATCCCATAATTTCTTTATTTGAGACCTAGAGGTTATGCTTAGGTTAGAAAAAGGCCATTTTCTGGTATTGTTACTCAAAATACAGGAAACTTCCACCCATTAAACGCAATCTACATGAAGAGAACGTTGTATTGCCGTATAGTGCATCGAAATCCATTGAAAGCTCGAGAAATGGCGCCACTTTGAAGATATTAGGGTACACAAGTAACTTTGAGAGATTAAGGATAGGTTACAAAAAAAACACATTTTCGGATTTTCTACTCCAAATAGGGCAAAACTGGCACGCCAGTCTGAAAGTACAGGAAGAGGCCGTTGTAATTGCCGTATAGTGCATCGAAATCCATTAAAAGGTCGAGAAATGGCGCCACTTTGAAATTTAGGTTACACAAGTAAATTAATGCGTACTTGTTGGCTTTAAAAGCCAGTAACTCACTTTTCAACGTTTTGATCCCAAAAATGCACCTTTTTTCTCAGACCTAGTGGAAAAATGTACATCTTTCACTAAGCAAATCGTTGCGCCATACGTCAGGCAAAGTTGGTTTTTCGCGAAATTTTTTGAACTACTCCTCCCCACCCCACACCACCCTCATAAAAATACCTACAGATCAATTATTGGAAAGAAAGGCCAGAAAAGTCGTAAACTGTCATTTGCCCTTTCAAGAAAGCGGCAAAAACACGAGTAACTGGCTTTTAAAGCTTAAAGGCACACAAGATCTACGCTGTTTCCACAAAAGGAGCCCCTAGAACCTAAAACCCCCTTTTGTGAAAACATGCTAGATCTTGTGTGCCTTTAGCTTTAAAAGCCAGTAACTCGTGTTTTTGCCGTTTTCTTGAAACGGCAAATGACAGTTGAAGACTTTAATGGCCTTTCTATCCCATAATTTACTTGTGTGAGATCTATCCCATAATTTCTTTATTTGAGACCTAGAGGTTATGCTTAGGTTAGAAAAAGGCCATTTTCTGGTATTGTTACTCAAAATACAGGAAACTTCCACCCATTAAACGCAATCTACATGAAGAGAACGTTGTATTGCCGTATAGTGCATCGAAATCCATTGAAAAGCTCGAGAAATGGCGCCACTTTGAAGATATTAGGGTACACAAGTAACTTTGAGAGATTAAGGTTAGGTTACAAAAAAAACACATTTTCGGGATTTTCTACTCCAAATAGGGCAAAACTGGCACGCCAGTCTGAAAGTACAGGAAGAGGCCGTTGTATTGCCGTATAGTGCATCGAAATCCATTAAAAGGTCGAGAAATGGCGCCACTTTGAAATTTAGGTTACACAAGTAAATTAATGCGTACTTGTTGGCTTTAAAGCCAGTAACTCACTTTTCAACGTTTTGATCCCAAAAATGCACCTTTTTTCTCAGACCTAGTGGAAAATGTACATCTTTCACTAAGCAAATCGTTGCGCCATACGTCAGGCAAAGTTGGTTTTTCGCGAAATTTTTTGAACTACTCCTCCCCACCCCACACCACCCTCATAAAATACCTACAGATCAATTATTGGAAAGAAAGGCCAGAAAAGTCGTAAACTGTCATTTGCCCTTTCAAGAAAGCGGCAAAAACACGAGTAACTGGCTTTTAAAGCTTAAAGGCACACAAGATCTACGCTGTTTCCACAAAAGGAGCCCTAGAACCTAAAACCCCCTTTTGTGAAAACATGCTAGATCTTGTGTGCCTTTAGCTTTAAAAGCCAGTAACTCGTGTTTTTGCCGTTTTCTTGAAACGGCAAATGACAGTTGAAGACTTTAATGGCCTTTCTATCCCATAATTTACTTGTGTGAGATCTATCCCATAATTTCTTTATTTGAGACCTAGAGGTTATGCTTAGGTTAGAAAAAGGCCATTTTCTGGTATTGTTACTCAAAATACAGGAAACTTCCACCCATTAAACGCAATCTACATGAAGAGAACGTTGTATTGCCGTATAGTGCATCGAAATCCATTGAAAGCTCGAGAAATGGCGCCACTTTGAAGATATTAGGGTACACAAGTAACTTTGAGAGATTAAGGTTAGGTTACAAAAAAAACACATTTTCGGATTTTCTACTCCAAATAGGGCAAAACTGGCACGCCAGTCTGAAAGTACAGGAAGAGGCCGTTGTATTGCCGTATAGTGCATCGAAATCCATTAAAAGGTCGAGAAATGGGCGCCACTTTGAAATTTAGGTTACACAAGTAAATTAATGCGTACTTGTTGGCTTTAAAAGCCAGTAACTCACTTTTCAACGTTTTGATCCCAAAAATGCACCTTTTTTCTCAGACCTAGTGGAAAATGTACATCTTTCACTAAGCAAATCGTTGCGCCATACGTCAGGCAAAGTTGGTTTTTCGCGAAATTTTTTTGAACTACTCCTCCCCACCCCACACCACCCTCATAAAATACCTACAGATCAATTATTGGAAAGAAAGGCCAGAAAAGTCGTAAACTGTCATTTGCCCTTTCAAGAAAGCGGCAAAAACACGAGTAACTGGCTTTTAAAGCTTAAAGGCACACAAGATCTACGCTGTTTCCACAAAAGGAGCCCTAGAACCTAAAACCCCCCTTTTGTGAAAACATGCTAGATCTTGTGTGCCTTTAGCTTTAAAAGCCAGTAACTCGTGTTTTTGCCGTTTTCTTGAAACGGCAAATGACAGTTGAAGACTTTAATGGCCTTTCTATCCCATAATTTACTTGTGTGAGATCTATCCCATAATTTCTTTATTTGAGACCTAGAGGTTATGCTTAGGTTAGAAAAAGGCCATTTTCTGGTATTGTTACTCAAAATACAGGAAACTTCCACCCATTAAACGCAATCTACATGAAGAGAACGTTGTATTGCCGTATAGTGCATCGAAATCCATTGAAAGCTCGAGAAATGGCGCCACTTTGAAGATATTAGGGTACACAAGTAACTTTGAGAGATTAAGGTTAGGTTACAAAAAAAACACATTTTCGGATTTTCTACTCCAAATAGGGCAAAACTGGCACGCCAGTCTGAAAGTACAGGAAGAGGCCGTTGTATTGCCGTATAGTGCATCGAAATCCATTAAAAGGTCGAGAAATGGCGCCACTTTGAAATTTAGGTTACACAAGTAAATTAATGCGTACTTGTTGCTTTAAAAGCCAGTAACTCACTTTTCAACGTTTTGATCCCAAAAATGCACCTTTTTTCTCAGACCCTAGTGGAAAATGTACATCTTTCACTAAGCAAATCGTTGCGCCATACGTCAGGCAAAGTTGGTTTTTCGCGAAATTTTTTGAACTACTCCTCCCCACCCCACACCACCCTCATAAAATACCTACAGATCAATTATTGGAAAGAAAGGCCAGAAAAGTCGTAAACTGTCATTTGCCCTTTCAAGAAAGCGGCAAAAACACGAGTAACTGGCTTTTAAAGCTTAAAGGCACACAAGAATCTTGTGTGCCTTTAGCTTTAAAGCCAGTAACTCGTGTTTTTGCCGTTTTCTTGAAACGCAAATGACAGTTGAAGACTTTAATGGCCTTTCTATCCCATAATTTACTTGTGTGAGATCTATCCCATAATTTTCTTTATTTGAGACCTAGAGGTTATGCTTAGGTTAGAAAAAGGGCCATTTTCTGGTATTGTTACTCAAAATACAGGAAACTTCCACCCATTAAACGCAATCTACATGAAGAGAACGTTGTATTGCCGTATAGTGCATCGAAATCCATTGAAAGCTCGAGAAATGGCGCACTTTGAAGATATTAGGGGTACACAAGTAACTTTGAGAGATTAAGGTTAGGTTACAAAAAAAACACATTTTCGGATTTTCTACTCCAAATAGGGCAAAACTGGCACGCCAGTCTGAAAGTACAGGAAGAGGCCGTTGTATTGCCGTATAGTGCATCGAAATCCATTAAAAGGTCGAGAAATGGCGCCACTTTGAAATTTAGGTTACACAAGTAAATTAATGCGTACTTGTTGGCTTTAAAAGCCAGTAACTCACTTTTCAACGTTTTGATCCCAAAAATGCACCTTTTTTCTCAGACCTAGTGGAAAATGTACATCTTTCACTAAGCAAATCGTTGCGCCATACGTCAGGCAAAGTTGGTTTTTCGCGAAATTTTTTGA